>PYFS01002044.1:0-91844 GCA_003671545.1 Ophiognomonia clavigignenti-juglandacearum | reverse complement strand
GGGGGGGGGGGGGGGGGGGGGGGGAGAGGGGGGGGGGGCCGCCCCGTGGGGGGGGGGGGGGGGGGAGAAGGGGGGGTTTTTTTTTTTTTTTTTTTTTTGAAAAAAAAAAAAAGAAATACGTACCGAGAGCCTCGGCAAGAACCGCGCCGCCAATAGCGCCGACAGCAAGCGCGCCACCAGCTGCAAGCAACATGTTGCGCTTGTCGTTGTCCTTCTCCTTCTTCGCCTGCTCCTCCGAGTAGCCGCCGCCGCCGCCGTAGCCGCCACCGCCACTGTAGCCACCATCACCGCGGTACTGGTCACCGCCAGGGGGGCCCGAGGGAGGCGCGTAACCACCACCCTCACCGGCGCCGCGAGAGGCGCCACCAGCGTAGTCGCCGTACGCGGGCATGGGCGCCTGGGGCGCGATGTACGCGGGGGCGTCCCACAGCGAGCGGCCGGTGGTCTCGACAAAGTACCAGCGCTGGTGTTGCTGCGAGAAGAGCGGGACCCACTGGCCGGGAACGGGCGGGCGGTTGGGGTCCGAGCCGCCACCGTAAGAGGGCGCGGGGCTGGCGTTGTAGCCGCCGCCGTAGGGAGGCTGTTGCTGGTACTGCTGGGGTGGTTGGCCGTAGGCGTCGCGGGTGCCGTAAGGAACGGGGGGAGGCTGCTGGCCGTAAGGAGGCTGCTGGCCGTAGGGGGGCTGCTGGCTGTAGGAGGAGTGCTGGGAGGGGGGCTCGGGGCGGTTGTACTGGTCTTGGGGCGGGTACTGGTGCTGTTGAGGGTAGCCCTGGTCCCGGGTCTGCTGGTCGCTGGAAGAGCCGCCGAACTCCTCCTTGAGCTTCTTGAAGAAAGACATGGTCTTTGGTGTTTGTGGTTGTTGTTGTTGTTGTTGTTTGGTTGGGTGGTGTGAGGGTGAGGTTGAGGTTGAGGTTGATGTTGAGAGTGGGGTGTGGTTGTTTGAGGGATGGCAGGGAGGGGAAGAAACGTTGGTGGGGGAAAAGGAGAGAAAGTTTAGAATGGCAGGCGCTTCAACTTTATATCGAGCGGTTGTCCAGTGAACAGTGAAGCAGTGAAGCCAGATTGCACTTGCAACTTGAGCGCCTGTAATTACGAGGAGGCCTCTCTGTGACTCTTGGCCTGGAAATGTGTCACCTTGCGAATGATTTGGCAGTGCAAACGAGTGAGGGAAATACCCGTGGACACAGTGACTAACGAGGTTGAGTGCAGGCGAGATGGACGAGTGGGTACCTACTTTAAGGTAGGTACGGTATGGTACGGTACGTCAGTTATAGTGCCTGAGTACACAGTACTGTAAGTACGGTATCTAGGGCACTGTTCCCCGGTATACGCACGCACGGAGGACGCCGCAACAAGCTCGTCTCATCTGACAGTTTTCGTGTTCCAACATGCGCCGGCAATAACTGATGAGTTGTTTGTGCAGATGCCAAGGCTGATGAGTATGTCGACAGCCTGTGAATCGCAGGCCGGCACAGCCCCGAAGCCTTCTGGAACATCAATAACTGCACATCTGCCCCGGAACATGGCGGAACATGTCTCCATGTTTGATGGAAGAAGGCCCTGGCCCCACCTGCTGTTTCCAGTTACAGCGCGGACAGCACAGACCACATACAGTGCTGTGCCCTGCGTGCCCAGGCGAACAGCCACAGCTTGAGTACGGGTGGGGATAACCTCAGGCTGCATTGCTCAAGCTTGTGTGGAGCTCCAAGCAAATCGACATCATTCTGTACCCACTCTGCCACTCGGCATTGCGAACCGCCCGGTTATTCCGATCGACGAGTGGCGGTTATCGAAATGCCAACAACGTAAGGAAACCGCGAGCGGATTGAAGGAGGCAGTCATGGTCGCAGCTGCTCTAGTGGATGCCAAGCGTCAACACTTGCAGACGGGATTCTCCACGAAGAGCATGTAGAGCATGTTGGGCCTCTCGGAGACTGATGGGCAGAGGGACTGGATGAAGATGACGCGAAACATCATCCACCATCACTAACACTATCCCTAGCATTGCATCGCCTAGTACAATACAACCCACCAGACAATAGGCATTCGAACACGCACGAATGATCTCGACACACTCGCTTCCACTTTGCCACGCCACTTACCTTTAAGACCGACTGCCCTTCCTAGGAAATACTCCGAGCCCAAGGGCCACCATGTCGCGACCATAGGGAGGATTTGACCTTGCCGACTTGCCCAAGACTCCTGACCCGTGAGCACACCTCTCCTCTGTGCATCATAGAGCAGAGCTCGCAGCGCTGACAGCACTCGCCCCCACAGTGCCCACACGCGCAAGACTCCCCTCCCAAGATACTCCAGCAAGCCGGATCCCAAGTGCGCGCAGCCGATTTCCAATGCAGACTGTCCAATTCCCTACGCTAGAATGCCGCCCATGACATACGCGCGCGCGCCGCGGCCCAGCAGTCAGTATGACATTCGCGATTGTGGTCCCTCTGCTCGCGCACCGATGTCACAAACTCCGAGGGACACACCACCATCGTATTGGGACGCAGAGGCATCGCATTGGACCGCACAGGCATCGCATTGGACCGCACAAGCAGAACTGTATCGCTCGAGACTCCGGCCACCAACACCTTCCCCGGTTCCGCGTAGTACGCGTCCAAGGCGCCCTGAAGAGCAGTGGGCGGACGAGAGGATACAACCGGTATCTGTCATTTTCTTCGGAGAGTTCTGCTGTGGTATCGCATTTGTTCTGACGTTGTCGTTTAGCAACAGCGACCCCGAGCGAAGCCAGCAGACTGTGGATCACTCGGTTGCTGTGAACATTCGACCGGCTTGCTCCCAGACTTGTGAGAGAAGCATTGCTGTTTCCTAAACCCTCAGCGATGAATGCTGATATCAGAACAGTTTGCGGAAGTACTGCAGCGCAGGATGAGCCACAGAGCAAGAGCTGGCATCTTCGGTGCGATTGTGGTATTAGGGAGCGGACAGAGTTGAGCGCCTTGGGCATGTTTCAAGGGTCATTGTGACACCATAACTGCAGCTGAGAGGGCACAGAGTGCCAGTGTCTCCGGGTAGAGCTAGATTGACAAGGGAAAGTGTAATGAGTGAGCTGGAGTATTCTGTTCGTGAATGTCAAGAAGAATTGTGTGCCAGTCCGCTCAGTCAGTTGAATTGGTGACGTGGGTTGAGAAAAGCAGACAGCGAAGCCAAGGGTGGAACTTGGAAGCATGGGATCTGGCGAATTGATATTGGCAGGGGTCACGGATGTTAGGACTTCCCGCAGTGTCGCATTGAAGTCATAACAGATGCAACCGTTCCTGTCGATCCCTGTTCGTGACACCCGACCCACTGAACCCCTCCTCTCACAGGCTCGGCGAACTCCTCAGGCGGACTCGGTCCCGCGACCGGAAAGGTCAACCTTGAAAGTCAGATGCATATTGCTTAGGTAGGTTGGGTCAGCACTGCAACTCAGCCCCAAATCGTCGCAGTTAGCTTTAGTTCGACCCAACCTCCAACCTCCAACGTCTTACCACCTCGACGATCCTGCTCCTTTTCCTTCTACGCAACCCATCGAACTCCTCCTCCACCAAGCGACTTCTTCCTAGCATTCCCTCGCAATCCGAATCACTCCGCGCGCATACATCATCTACAACAGCAACACCATCATCAGCATGTTCCCAGGACAAGGTCACGGCCCCGGCGGTCATCATTACGGTCAGGGTCCACCTCCGGGACAATGGGGCACTCCGCCACCACAGGGCGGCGGTTACGGCTACCAAGGCCCTCCTCAGCCAAACTACGGCAATTACCCTCCTCCTCAACAACACCACCAACCATACGGTGCGCCGCCGCAGCAAAACTACGGCGGCTACCCTTCTCCCCACCCGCAGCAGCAGCAACCCTACCATCCCCCGCCTCCGCAGCAATACGGCGGCGGCGGCGGCGGCTACGGCCCACCCCAAGGCGGCGTGCCTCAAGGCCAGCAACGCTTTGGGCACGGAGCGCCTGATTCATACTCGTTCCAGTACAGTCAGTGTACGGGCAAGCGCAAGGCCCTGCTCATCGGCATCAACTACTTTGGCTCGGCGAACGAGCTGAAGGGCTGCATCAACGACGTCAACAATGTCTCCAACTTCTTGATGCAGAATTACCACTACAAGCGCGAGGATATGGTCATCTTGACCGACAACCAGTCGAATCCGATCTTGCAGCCGACAAAGGACAATATCTTGAGAGCGATGTCGTGGCTAGTGAAGGACGCACGAGCCAATGATTCTCTATTTTTGCACTTCTCTGGTGCGTGGGCCCAATGCTCCAGTCCGAATGCTGGCATCTCATTTCTATAACGGAAGCTGACAACGACAACTCTCTCCCACAGGTCACGGCGGCCAGGCCAAAGACACCGACGGCGACGAAGACGACGGCTACGACGAGACCATCTACCCCGTCGACTTCAAGCAGCGCGGCCACATCGTCGACGACCAAATCCACGCCATCTGCGTCGCGCCGCTCCAACCCGGCGTGCGTCTGACTAGCATCTTCGACTCGTGCCACTCGGGCTCCGTCCTCGACCTCCCCTACGTCTACTCCACCAAGGGCGCCCTCAAAGAGCCCAACCTGATGAAAGAGGCCGGCTCGGGCCTGCTCGGCGCGGCCATGTCGTACGCGCGCGGCGACGTCGGCGGCATGATGAAGGGCCTCATGAGCCTCGGGAAGTCCGCCATGAACGGCGACAAGGCCTACCAGAAGACGATGCGCACCAAGACCAGCCCCGCGGACGTTATCAGCTGGAGCGGCAGCAAGGACGACCAGACGAGCGCGGACGCGACGATTGCGAGCCAGGCGACGGGCGCCATGAGCTATGCGTTTATCAGGGCGATCCAGCAGAACCCGAACCAGACGTATTTGCAGCTGCTCAACAGCATTCGCGTTATTTTGCAGGAGAAATATAGCCAGAAGCCGCAGCTGAGCTGTAGCCATCCTTTGGGTAGGTTTTTTTTCCGAACCTTGCACTTTATTGCACTCGCCCTCCTCGCATAATGACTGCTCGAAACAAATGGCTGACATGGTGATATGCAGATGTCGAGAATGTCAAGTTCATCATGTGAACACCCTGCTCTCTGAAGAAAGAGAATACCTAGAATATGTTGATGCATGGAAAAGAAGAGCAGCTGAACAGTGACACCCCTGTTCGGGCCGGTCAGATGCTGAGGGGGAAGCGAATGGGATAGGCTGGTCACTGAAAATGGGATAGTGTCACGAGTCACAATTGTATTTGTACTGCTTTTGGAAAGGCATTTTGGTATTAATTCCTTGTGGTGTCAGCTTTCTATGCCTCCCTGCGACTTTCGCCTCTTTGTACGGTTTCGGGAGTCAATAGGCGAGTAGCGATGCATGCGCCAGGAAACAATTGCCTTTCTAGCCAAAAGACGTTGGATGGCATTGCTTGTTTGACAGAGGAGCAAATGTCTCGGCAAACTGCTGGGATATGATTCTTTGATATAGGGAAAAACCAATCTATGATCCGCGAGTCAACGAGGTGTGCTTGCAAAGGTCAATTTTCGCTACTTCCCAGGGACTGACTGACTGTCTTGGGTTTCTTGTGACATTTGGACTGCTATTTTGTTCAACAGACTGTGTACTGGTGTGATGAAAGATCGATGAGTTGGCTGTCTCGCCTGACAAGCTAGCTGCTACTGATAGGATGGAAGCAGCTAGAGCCACCTGGCTTCGCAAGCAAGGGACTCTTCTAGAACAAACGATCTGCCAGCCTTCACTGAGGGCGCAGACGATTCTTATTGGAATTCTGGCACACAAGCATGACTATATAAATACCAGAACGGTCCCCCATAAGTCCATTTAGCTATCTTTCTGCTAGCTTGTCAGAATAGGAAATGCTTGCCCTGAGCAAGAACTGACAGCTCGAGAAAGTGCACTGACCCAATCATTCTTGCTTTTTTCAACCTTTCTTTCAACCTGCAAGCATCAACCACCATATGATCTACCAGTCAGCTTCCCTGGGAGATTTTACCCATCCTGGGCAAGGGCTGACAATCCAAGCAACTACACTGCCCAGATCATAGAAAACCTTCTTAGCCAGCATCAACATTCACATCGCCATCTGGCTAGCTTCCCAAAGTATGGATTGCCTATTTTGAGGAAGTGCCAGCCTCGCAGCAGCTTAAGGATATCCACTGACCAGCTTCTACAACCAGCTGACTACTTCGCACTTGTGGAGTCGTTTCGTCTAATCGCTCGCCACCAAGAGCTACTGCCAGACAGAGCTTTGGAAAATATAGAGCTTCTTTCAGCAAATATCAATAGTCAGTTCACCTCCCAGACTAGCTTCTCGGGTAAGAAACAACCCATGCTGGCCATATACCACCAGATCAAGCAGGTGCAGCAATTCACTGACTCATCCACACGAGCAGCTCACTAAAGCACAAAAATGGACGCCTTTTGTCCCATCACTCGGCTTGACGAGCTGCTGCTGGAAATTCGGACGATATACAACATGTCTCCTGCTGATGTCAACTATATCCTCACCTTCATGCGACCCTATACCAAACGCTTCATCCACAGGTACTACAATCACCACCGCCACAAGGAGTTGATCAACCTCCACACTTTCAACTCCCACTTGAAGATCGCCCTCAAGGACTCGACCATGGTGATCATCTTCGGTGCTCGCTGGCCTGATATGAGGGACTGGGATCAGGTGTTTCATGCTGTGCACTTTGGTGTGCGTTTCATCACTAGATTGTATGGATCTAGGGTCAAGGTGATGGGGGGTCCACATGAGCTGGTGGCGGTATTTCAGTTTCTCTGGCTAAGTCTGCTGGCTGCGGATGCTTTGTGGGAGGAGAACCCAGTGCTTCTTCCTGAGGAGTCTATCAACTAGGAATGCAGAGCTGTGTTGGATCTACCTCAAATGTGGAATGTCGAACGAGTGGACTATTTGAACAATTGATTCCATTCCAGATACTGGCAAAATGCTGATTAGACCACTTCCAGGGATAAGTTAGAGGAGGCTTATAGCTGCCTAGGTAGAGCATCTCAGGTTATATTCAAATTCAAACACCCAATCTTCGGGACCCAGAATCAGACGCCTAGAATTGAAAACCCAAGTTCGAAAACATAAAGTCCAATACCGAGGTGCAGATGTCGACTAACCGCCATTCTTCTGAGTCCACTGCAAGGCTGAAGGAGGACCAGGGGCTACCCCTGCTCTGCTCCACTTCGATGTCTTGACTAACACAAGGCTGAACGCCAAGAATGCAGCATTTGCAGTCAGAAAAAGACATAATTCTAGTTTGATGCCTGTGTGCAATGGTATCTAGACATGCTACATGAATTTAGCAGTTGATTCACATCTGCTTCTGTATCAAATATCTCGCAGCACTTGAGATACAATGTTTAATGCAGCTATACTCTCCTAGATCTTTCAGCTACTTAGTGCCACAGGCGACAGAGCTGATGTAGATCTTCTTTGTCATACACCTGCACATATCAATATGATCATCTGGCCACCCAAAACTACATAACACAAAATTGAACTGGTAGAAGCCTACACTATGGGGTGGCTGTCGTCTAAATCAGTATGCTTGATCGTGTGCAATATGTCCTTTGCCCAACGGTCCCAGTCAAGATGTGTCACAGTATCCAGCACCCAATGCACCTGCCCTTAGATTTTTGAAGGCACATTCTTCCTCTGTATGGCCCGAGAGCATACATTCTTGTCTCCTCTGTGAGCATAGGAAGGAGCGGCACTCAAGGGTCCGCCCCAAGCGGCCAATTACGACAAGAATGTTTTTCCGCCTGGCATGGCTTCGTCTTCGCGAATCGTTACAACGCAGGAAGCGCAGATTATCTGCACGACTCTCATTTTTACATCCGTCACCTTCGGATCATGATCCTGAACATAACTCTATTCCTATACCACACATTATGGATTTCCTAGGTCGCACGGACGATGTGGACACTGTGGACGTCACCGACGACGAGAACGCCATCCACAACGAGGATATCGTAATTCACGAGAGCCTCGCGGGCGCCAAGCTCATAATCGACGCTGTGGATCCCTTGCATACTCCCCGACACCAATACACTGCATCCATATCAAGCTCAACTGGAAGGTGTTGCAATCTCGTTGGCAATCCTGCCCAGCAGTGCAGAAAATCAGGCACGGTACAATGCGAGAAGTGTTATTTGGCTATAGTGAGAGCTTCACCTCCAGAGGAGCCTAGCTGCGTGGCTGGGTCCCTCAAGTTCCTTCCTTCTCCGCCAAGGCCAGATACTGACAGTTGTGTGTCCACAGTATTGCAGCATCGAATGCAAAAGCGCGCATAAACACATTCATGATCTCATCATATGCAACTCACTCGATAGATGGCTACCTGCCTGGGTCAAAGAGGACCGCGAACCACAAGACGAATGGCAGACCGCTATATCACGAGGAAAATACCCCTGGGGCAATGTCGCAGCTATGGACATTTTGAAGCTTGCAAGCAACGAGGGAGAAGACTACGACAAGCCTCTGCGGTTGCTATTTGCGGGTGAGTCTTTTATTCAGTTTGCACTTTGACCCTAACCTGGGCGGCACTCTACAATCATATCCAAGCCTCTGACTTTGCCCGTCGCAGCCTCTGGAGACATTCGACACATCGTGCGAACCGTGAACTTGCTGCCACCGAACTTCTCTCAACCACTTCATATCGACATGAACGACCAGGCCATGATCGTCTTTGCCCGAAATACAATCATGTTGTTGGTTTTGATGACTACATCAGATACCGAGGCTGCCATAACGGCCGTTCTGCACCTCTGGTATTCTGGTCGCATCACTCCGAGTTGCACGGTGACTATGAATGCAGCTCTCGATCTCGTGGAATATGTCTGCGACACTGTGAACCAGAGAGAACGTAGTGGTCTACACCCCTTGAACTCCCTCTCATACAGATACAAGCACAACTTCGGCCGAAGTTCGTTCACGATGGACTTCAAGGCAGACATGTGGCAAGAAGTGCTGCAATACTTCTGCACCCCACCAGGCTTGACGCTGGCTGCTTCAGAAAAGCGTCGCTGGACTACCATGGCGTCAAGCACCTGTCAAGACTACCGCGACTTGAGATTCCTTCTGAGAACCATACCAGGATGGGCACCTACTGCAGAACTGTACCGGACGGACGGCATTCTATTGCCTATCGAACATTCCACAGCCGACTTCTCCTACATCAATCCGACCTTGACGCAAGACAACAGCACCGACTGGCCTATGGATGCGATGGCCGATCCCATGGCCGGGTGGCCTTTGGATGAGGTCTTCGCTACCGAGAGCGCAGCCAAGAACGATATTTACGGCAAGTTGTACCACTATGTCCGAGGCCAGCTTGCCGAATTCCACCAGCGCCTGGCGACCACAGAGATACACTTGGAGATATTCGCCAAGAACGTTGCAGACTTGGGGCCGTACTTTGTCGACCGCGGACAAGAACCATACGACAGAATTGAGGTACGTGCAAGGGCATCGAGGGGATCATTACGCAGTCCAATTTTGTGCTTGGCTATGTTGGCACTGACCTGGACTACCTAGCTTTCCAACATAGTTGACGCCCAGTACCTCGGTGTCAAGACAAGTCTGTCTGCCCTCGGCCCGCTGCTGCGACACCCTGCAGACAACCCGCATGCGACCCTAATCATTTATTTCATGACGGCCATTTCGCAGCTCCGTCCAGGAAGACGGAAGGTGGATGGACATTGGGTATACGATCGATTCAGGGGCAAGGAAGCTCTGATTCTCAGATCCCAGATTGCACGGTACCTGCGCCACGAGCCCAGCACATGCCCTTTGAGCAATCTCACTGCAACTGAAACGTCTATGGATCGAATGCGCTGGGATGCAGCGGCAAAGATATTCATGGACGCAGATAAAATCTTCGATGAATACATGGAGACGTACAATTTTGTGGAACAAGGGCGAAGCGCTGGTGTCGTCATGAAAGCATATCACACAATCGTGGATCGATGGCCGTTTGCAATGAAGCGGCAACCGGGTGAGCCTGGTGCGATCCACGAGTTACAGTTGTTGCTTGGATCTTTTTGGTACGCCTACCCCCAGGCCTGGGTGCGGTATGTGGAGTGGCAGCGGCAGGAGACTCAGGAGCTTGACAGCAGTCGAAGTTGACATGAGCGATTGCAACGGACAATGAATTTGGGGATTTCCATGAGGTTGGCATTGTATTTCAAGGGAACCCAAGTACTTCAGAGATACAGCGAAGGGTACAACATTGGTGGGAGATGTTCCCATCAATAGCGAAATTACCAATACAATTCAAGTATTGAGTACTACCAAGCGTGGGGGAGCTGATATCATCAAGTCAGTGACTTGCCATGGCTATCTGGAACAAACGTCCAAGTCTTGATTCTGGTCTCCGTGGTAGGACTCAGGGAGCCACCGTACCAGCATTCGATCTAATTCCGAGTTTACGGAAGGAAATGTTTGCCTTACTCCGTTCTGATCACGACTGGTTCTCTATGTCTCCTGCTGTAGTCGCAACAGCGTCCTCACCAACATAGAACTCTGAGGTAGGTCCGTACCATTTCCCACTTCTTGGCTGTCATCGGGCCGCCGCAATGACACCCCAGCCTTGGAACTTACCACAAGATCTCAACAAGATATCTTTCCTCCTGAAGTTATTGGTACATCACATGAAGCGAATATTCAAGTTGACATCGAGCGCATCCCCTCGGAACGCAGATTGGCCTTGCGTCCGAGGGCGACCGCTCTTGGATACACCGGCGCCGCTGGGCTTGCCCAACGGTTTACGCCAGGGCTTTCCCATCGGCTTGCCTGCTGGCTGACCTGATGACTTACCACCGCCATGCCTCCCAGACTGTCCGCCGGAAGCTCCATTCGCAGGGTTCGGCACATAGAGCCTGGGCACCGTGGCTGCCCAGCCCTGACCCTCGTGGCGCAGCTCCGCAATCATATGCAGTGCCTCCTTATCCGGCGGCGGGAAGATCAGATGCGCTCTTACTTCGATATCACTCTGGTCACGATCATTATAGGCAGAGAACGTGGCTGCTACTCTGCTGCTGCACCGAGCGAAAGCGTTCTCATTCCAGCCCGCGTCTCCCTCGCTCATTACGATCGTGTCGCCCCTTTGCGCCCGCTGGCGCGCAAACTCGGTCCACATTGCATCTGCGACGCCCTCGTTGATGATGTAATGGAAAGCGACCCACCGTAGCGACTCGGGCGTCCCGCCCGCTGCGAGCCAGCAGTCGACGATCATTTGCCATAGACGCATCTGGGTCAGTCGCACGGGCGGCGGCGGCGGAGGTTGTTCCTCGTCGTCGTCGTCGTCGTCCTCCTCCTCCGCCTCGCCTGCGTCTTCCATGGAGGCCGCAAGCGGATCGGGCTGTTCGAGGAAGGCTTTGAAGACAATGAAGCAGCCTTTGGACAGACAGGTGGAGTAGGTGAGGAACGTGTGCGGGACTACGGCATTGGTGACGCGGGAGTGTGTCCAGTCTTCAGGGGCGGTGGGGCCTATTAGCGGGGTGGTGAATGCGCAGAGACGGGCCATGGGGAGGATGGTGCGCCGGGCAGGGGCGCGGATGAGGGAGAAATCCGCGAGGGTGGAGTTTTGTGCCATGCTATAGAATTTTAGTGGGGAGTTCGGGGGGGGGGGCTTCTACGTGAGTTCGTGTTAGAGTGGGATCACAGGTTCGAGATCAGTCTTTCGTTTAGGCTGCTAGGCAGCTCAATGTTCGATACGGAGAGGAGCTTTTTACTTTTATTTACATGCCTGGCAGTCAAATACTTGGATTCTATGGGCATAATACGGTATGATTACGCGGGAGCAGCACAGAAAGGGCTTTGTCTTTCTGAGCGTCAAAGAATAGTGCACAATCGTCCCCATTGTTTGTGCTTGTCACCAAGCTTACTTTGAGCTGTTATAGATTTCTGTGCTTTGTCTTCCTCCATGCTTATCTAGAAAGAATGGCACTGGCAAGGTAAGTAGGCAATTGCTGGTGTCGTAGCCTCGGAGCACCCCTAGATTGAACGAGATTCCTACCATGTTGATGCAAGATGGGGACCCTCAACTCAGCAGTCAGAGAATAGGTTAGATCCTGCTCCACAATTTCAGGCAAACCATGCACAGTGACAGACACTCAGAACATCCTGACCATATAAAAGCCAAGTGACAGACAGTTGACGAATTCGCTGCCGGGGTAACGGCTTCAACTTTCATCCCCTCTAGCTCCTACATGTCTCTGCCACCACTTGACCTACACCAGATCAAACGGCAAAAATGAAAGAATTCAAAAATCAGAGGAGTCAAAAGAGTTCAGCCCGGGAAGCAATGCCTACATCTCTTGTTGACCCCAAGGCACCACGCGTTCGGTTGTGGGGCGTAAGTTCGTTTTGTGGATTTCGTTTGTCGACCGCCTTATGCCACTACGCCAGCCTGTCGTTGGGTGAAGGGTCAGACTCGCAATGGTTCATGTTGCTGGGCCAGCGAGTTCAAAGTTGGGGGCCCGGAGGGTTCGCTCTCAGAAGCGAGCACTACGCCTGGCAGTCAGGCCACGATCACCATCCGCTCAGCACCCTGGGCATCCACACTGAGGTACATCGCCAGCTGGGACATTTTCGAACACAAAGCTGTTGATTGCCTGGATTTTTCTTTTTAAAAAAAGCTTGAGTTTTGGCTTGGTGTTTGGCCAGAGCCTGTGCCGCCTGCTCCTATGGGAGGGCATAATATGCCTTCGCGGCGCAGTCGTCCTCTCCTTCCGCGATGGTAATGCACATCTACCGGATCCAATCTCACCACAGATCAAAGCGCTTTCACCACGAGGCTAGCGAAAATATCGGGCCAGCCATGATGTAAAGCTATAATGGCTTCGACGAAGAAGTCTTTCGCTACTGCTACCTTTCCGTCAGTCACCAGAGTGTGAGCTGAAGCGGACATGGTGATGAAAGTATGGGTGATTTCGAAAGGAATTCGACGCGGCCTTTTATCCGCTTGTATGCAGGTCGTCGTCCAGCGCCAAAGCTGGAGGACTTGGCGATGGGCAATGACCCACCAGTTCCAGTAAGACATAGACCTGCAGTCAGCACTGCTACATATCAAGTAGTACAAAAGTAATGCGCATCCATGGATGGCACACACTGCTTTCGTGGCTGCCTGCCAGTGCTAGCCTCCAGGCAGCCTTTTAAGTACTGATAAATGCCCACTCTTCTAGCTGTTCAATTCCTATCCCCCCCCCCCGGACCGCACAAGTACCTTTTCTCAAAGACACAGATTCTTCCCAACCAACTAAAATGTCGTCAATTTCGCCGTCCCATCCAGCTGGAGAACAGCCACATCTCACAGACGGCTCGGCCGCCGCAGCACCACAAGTCCACCTCCTCAGTCCCAGCGACACAACCTACACCATCTCCACCACACTCCTCTCCTCCCCCTACATCCAGGACCCAGCAGCCTATCTCGCCTCCAACCCGCCCATCACCGACCTCCTCGCCAGCGCAGCCGTCTTCCACGACCACGGGCCCGAGTTGCACCCACGGGTCCTCCTCATCCAGCGCGCTCCAACCGATTTCATGCCGCTCAAGTGGGAGTTTCCTGGCGGATCTGTGGACCCGAGCGACTTATCTATTATCGCAGGGGCGGTGCGCGAGTTGCGCGAGGAGACGGGGCTGCGGGCAACGCGGGTGCTGCGGTGGATTGGGCAGAGGGAATTTCCTGAGGGGGATGGGAAGAGATGGTGGCGGCAGGGGATTTTCGAGGTTGAGGTTGGTGGGCCACTGGAGGAGGGAGAGGAAGAAGGAAAGGGGGGTCCGCGTGTGAGGCTTGATCCGAAGGAGCATGTGGATTATCGATGGGTTTCGGCGGAGGAGGTGAAGACGGGGATGTGCGGGGGGGTTGTGCTTGACTATCCGGATCCGGAGTGGAAGGTGTTGCTGCTGGAGGCGCTGGAACTTCATGCTGTGGCGCTTAGGAGAAAGTTTTGAAGACTTGTATATTCACAGGCATGCTACAGGATGTGTGGTTTCGCACAATGCCTCGACCGAGTCTCCTCCAATAACTGCGTTACCCGCGAGACTACATCCGGCTAATAATATCAGGATCAGGCTCCGAAATAAACTAGGAACATCGTCAGTACCCACAGAAATTCCGCGGTTGCATTGTCACCGAATCCACGTACCTGTGCAAGCATGTCTGCTTGCTTGATCCCCATGGTTTCCGCTATGAACCTCAAGCGGCCACACAGCCACCGCTTCTGCTGCAGCGTCGCGAAGCAACTGAGTCCCGTACAGAGTAGCGGATACAAGGCCGAGATAGCACTGTACGCCTTGGGGCTCGTCGGCGCGCCGCACGGAAAATACGGCGTCGTGGCCGCATCCCCGCTCCAGCTCACGAAGTACGGCACGCCCGCCAGCACGTTCGCCACCTCCTCGCGGCCAATAGCCATGGCACTCTTGTAGTCGTCGGTGGTCGTGTGGTCCGTCGGCGCGCAGATCCACTCCACGCAGCGCACCATGATGCCCGACAGCAGGATGCGCGAGGCGTTGGTGTTGAGGTGCTTGCACGCGATGTGCACGTTGGGGAACGTGTAGATGGACCCGGGGAACGCGGTCGCGGTCGCGAGCGCGTCGTCGGGCACGGCTTCGGCGAAGCCCGACACGGACTTGGGCCACGTCGCGTGGCAGTTCTGCAGCCACTTGCCCAGCTCGAAGACGATCTCGCGCGCGCGCCGGAGGAGGTCGAGGGCGAGGGCGATTTTGTCTGCTGTTCGCGGGCCCGAGGTGAGGAGGCGGTCGGCTTCGGCGCGGATGAGGGTGGTCTTCATGTTGAGGACGAGAGCGGTGTGGCCTGTTGAGTCGGTGACCATGTGCTGGCCCCACCATTCGAATTCGCCGGGGGCTGGGTTTGCTACGAAGCCGAACATGTACTGGCGGATCTAGGTCTGTGTCAGTCTGTCTGCTTTGAGGAGGAAGACGGTGGAGTTCTGGTACTTACAGACATAGATCGTACCAACTGGAACATTTCCAAGCCCTCGGGACTCGACTTCTTCACGATGTCCTTGCCTCGAAGACGCAAAAGAGCCTTTGCTCCATCCAGATGATTAGACCATCCTTTCATCTTCACACTCTCGCATGCGAGACCCTGAGTGCACGTGCGTCAGCTGCTGTTCACGTGTTTCTCGGTCGCGCTTCGAGTCTGCCCACCTCGTAGAATGATAGCAAGATTGCCGCAGCCAGCGACGTGTCGTGCTTCGCACGATCCGCATCCCTCAGTACCTCCTTCAGCTGCGTCAGAGCCACGCTGTAGTAAATGCGCGATTTACCCATCAGATGCCTCGAATTTGGACGACCTGCGAGCGCCGCCAGGGAGACTGCGGTGAAGGCCATGGGAAACGGCGTGTCGTCGATGTCGTCCCATCGCAGGATTCTGAGGACGAAATTAAACAAAGATGGACCCTGGCCCCCCGAAAGCGTCAGGACGAAGTTCGAAAGAAAATAGCATGTCGCCTGCTCGTCGAGTGGTGTCTGCAGGCCTGCAGAGACGCGTGGACTGCGGATATCGTCTAAGGGATCAAAACCGGTGGATGAGAAATCGAATCTCAGCCGGGCTCCATCGAAGGTGGAGCTGACGACCTTGGATATCTTCTTGACTGCTAATGACGGACTCGGTTCCGATAGCTGCCATATAGTGTTGAAGTCGAACAGTGGATCTGGGTTGGAGCTCGAGATCGACACTTGGGAGTTGAAGGAGAACTCGGTCGAGTTCGGCGACACAAAGTGGCCTAAGGGGGACTCTGAAGGATCAAGGTTGATGACATTCTCAAATGGCGACATCCACGTCGAGTTGACGTCGGAGGAGAAGCCGTCAGACTCGTCTCGTGAGTGCCGTTTCCTCTTTGATTGAGGCTGTGTTGGTGAGTCGTCCGCGGGCGAGGCAGAGCTATCCGACGATGCGTCCCCTTTGCTCATGCGAGCTCCTCTCTTCTGCGCTGCCGCAGACGCTTTCGCCTTGCGGATCGTGCTCTGTGTCTCATCGCGGAGGTTGATCTCGAACGCGTCTCTGTATCCCGGGCACTGACGCTTGATCTTCTTGCACTTCAGGCAGTGGGGTTTGGTTTCGTCGCACTTGATCCTTCTCGAGCGGCAGAGCTTGCATGCTCGGCTGGGGTGTCCAGTGTTGACCATTTTGACTGGGAGAGTCACTAAAGTATTCCCTTGCCTTCCTGAAAGGGGCGTTGACACGTCAGTGGCTTCCAATGGCAATCAAACACAATGCAGAAGAGCCTCGCCTGTGATACTGAATAAGGTATGCTGATCCTGAGCCTAGATGGTCCAAAGTGGGAGAGCATGCGAAATTAAGGATGCCATCGCAACCAGCTGTATTCCATAGTAAGACAGCTTGCCATCCTTGATATTGCCTAGGAACGCGCAATCATGCCTCGGCCGATGGGTATCCGTAGCAGGCGAGCAAAGCGCGACAAATTTGAAACGATTGTGTATGTTTGTGCGTGACATGAGTGCGCGCGCCTCCAGAGTTCACTAAGCCCACAGAACACTGTAACTGTACCGCCAGGTGAGCCGTCAACGTCAGGAGCTGGTTACTTGGCTATAGCCTATAGGAGCGGGCAGTTCCAAACCTCTATGATGAACGTACGATGAAGTTTCTTCTTTCTCTGGGCTCTCGCAAAATATTGCCAAAGACGAAATTGGAGGGTCAACCTGCACTAAAGCGCTCTAGCGTTGTGGGTCACAGTGAGTGAAGGTGTGTATTCTTTAGCCTTGGGAGTCTGCCAAGTCCCGGCGTTTTGGGCGTTATCGCGAGATCAGATGCGTTTTGGGTTCGCAAAGGGGACTATAACAGCAAGATCAGTCGAAACACTGTTTCGAAATACCAGGTAAAGCGGGCACGGCAATTTTTTACGGCCGCCAGGGTGTCAATTTTGGTTCAAGGCTACATTATGTCTCGCAATAATCTGCCCGATTTGGGTCGACGTTGAGATTTGGTAACTCCGGTCATCCTCTTATCTCGTCCTGCCAGCTAGAATGTGAATGTCTTCCCCGACCTAGGTACTGCTGGCAGCTTTTGATGGACATTGATACTTGGCATTTTTGAACCAGACCAGCTATGTTCTCGAAAGCCAGTTTAACAGTGGAAGCAGGTAGATTGCATAGGTCCGCACAAGTTTGGCAGCGTTACTGTCAAAATCAAGATGACAACAGAAGGGATCTCGGCAGACCCGTGTAGGCGCTGGGAAGGATTGTCTGACAACAACCTGGAAGATATGGATGGCGTTCGCTGTTGAGCGCTCACGCCACCTAATTCTGGTTCAGTGACCTTCCACGGGCTTCTAGATTGTTTAATCCTTCATCCACGGTGAGCCAGTTGCGAAGCGAGCGCCGAGTTCTGTGGCGAGAATGTGAGAAGGCAGTGATGGCATCTGTGCACACTTCAAGCAAGGGAAATTCTACGGAAGTCCGAAGACTCCATGTCATGGAGCCATGATTTGTATCGACGGCCAATGCATATCTCTAGATGGGCACCTAGCCACTTCAACACTGAAGTCGTCTCAGCGTGGATGTCAGCGGAAGTTAAACCCCAAGCAGAATTTTTTCCCGACAACTTCTACATTTACTTACTTCTTTCAGCCATTGTCACCCATCATCTGATCTATTGACAAGCTCACAGACGACCAACATACGTATTGGCTGTGGTGTAAGATCTCCATGCAAGCTTCCCTCCCGCCTTGGGCCTGGAAACTTGGGAAATGTCTCGCTGTCTAGAGTTTCCGTAAATAGGTCATCGACTTCAGATCGAGCGCAAAGAAATCTTCCGAATTAGGAAGCGGATGCGCTCAGCGTTCAAGTGCAAGATGTTGTCATGGCGTGCAGTATATCTAGAAAGATGCCGAGCAATGATTGACGAACGTGCCCACGATGTGACCTTGCAGGCCGTCAAACTCGGCATGCCAAACCCCATTTTGGTGTCTGGAACCCAAGCGTCATTCATCTCCGACGAATTTCCATCAGGTATTGAGGACCTCGAGTGATGCGGTCGTCAGTATCCTATTAGTCCACAGAAGAAGGACAGACACATGACTGCGTGCTGGGACCGCGGAGCACAATGGCACCACCCAGACACCACCGCCTGATGGCAACAGCTTATTTGCTACTTCTCTCATCCCTAGTCGACCGCGTGCATAGCACATTAACTGTCACAGTCACAGAAAATGTGCCCGCCAACCCGACTCCCGCAATAGCAGCCCCCGTCAACATGACAGGCCCTCTGCCGCCAGCGATCACACCGCCGGGTGCGGCACCAGCGACGGATCCATTGCTCCCAGCCCCGACAGCAGCACCCACGCCGGGTGCAAATATGCAAGAAGTCCTCCTCACCGTCGCCATACAGCAGGCTTTCCTCGCCAACCTGGCCAATGCCTTCGCCAACCCCCAATCGGCGGTGATCACCCTCGCGCCACCCCCAGCCGCGGCAGCAGCGAGCCCCACAGCCGCGGCTGTGCCTGGTGGCCCTGGAGTGACTATCTTACCACCAGCAGGCTCTGGCGGGGACCCGATGATGGGCGGCGAGGCTGGCGGATCGTCGAACATGCGAACGATCGACCCCGCGGAAGAGGGCCTTCTCGGGGGAAATCCGCCCAACACGAACGTCGACTTGCCTCTAACCCTCGTGTTCCTGCTCATGTTCATCGGCGGAGCGGTCACGCATATCTCGATATACCGGGCCAACGCCAAGCGAGGGCACAAGTTCCTGCTGTCGGATCTGCTGTTCGACTTCTGTATGATCCGAACCGTGAGTTGCATTTTCCGGATCATCTGGGTCTTTACACAGGCTCGTGGCGTAATACTGGCAGCGCAGATATTCTTCAACGGAGGGTAAGTCCCGGGGTTTAGAGCGACCTCACCCGTCACCTGGCAAGTGCTAACATGGACCGTCTAGAGCTGCTGTGGTTTTCGCAGTCAACATCCTCCTCACGCAGAGGATCATCCGCTCCATGCACCCGCAAGTCGGCTGGTCGCAGCCCTTCAGCATCATCACCAGGACCATGGCACTGTCCGTGCCCGTCATCACCGTGCTCAACATCATCTCCATCATCGTCGTGTTCCTCTCCGTGGGGGACAAAACGCGCTTGGACGCCTTCCTGGGCCTCGTCAAGTTTGGGTCCTCCTACAACCTCTTTCTAGTGTCTTTCCCCTTCTGGGCCATCTTCCTCGCCTGCTCCATCCCAGGCCCCAAGCCTGAGAAATTCGGCACCGGTCATCTCCGCGTCAAGACCTCCCTCGTCATGCTCACCACCGTCCTCCTAACGACAGGCGCCATCGTCCGCACATACGCGTTCTTCAACCCGCGGCCTCGGGACACCACGGACGTGCTGTACGGCAAGCCTGTCTTCTACCTGACGCAATTCACCATGGAGATCACCGTCGTGGCGCTGTACGCGCTGCTGCGCTTCGATCTGCTCTTCCACATCCCTAACGGCTCGGCTGGACCTGGAGACTACTCGCAAGGGGAAAGCCCCAAGTTCACTGACGATACGGAGAAGGAAGCTGGCTTCGATTTGACCCGCGAGAGCATCGAGGACCGCATCGCCGCCTCCGGGCTGCCGTATCAGATCCTGGCGCCTGCGTACGCCAAGAGCACTCTCATGGTCTCGGGGGCTGAACAGCAGCAGCAACCAGTGTATGCGGTGTTCTTCCCGTCAAGAGCCCCCACCACCGCGACGACCAGCGGTCGCGAAAGCATGTCCGAGGTGGTGACGATTGCGCTGCCGCCGAGGCCGCCGCGGAGAGTCAGTCGGAGGGAGTCGGTTTGGAAGGATTTCACGCGCAGACAGTCCAAGGGATGGCCCGTGCCCGTGCTATTGGATGGGAAGGCTGCGTCGGGGAGTCCGCCTGGGATCATCCGCGATGCGTGGGTATATAAAGATCCTCCGAGTCCTTGATAGAAGACTTCAGTGCTGGGGCTGGGGCTGGAATCTGAGCTGCGAGTTACGCTGAGCTTTGAGTGCGGGTACGAGATGATGAAGAGGCCGGGGTTCACTAGTCCAGCTTGTCCGTTGTTGTGTAGGCCTAACACCTGTAACTGCACTATGCCTAGTGATAATTTATAATCGATATCAGCTGGTACTGGAAAAGGCATCAAAGATGTGTTGCATTCAAGGCACTCACATGCCAGGCCTGCGTTGCGAATGTCCGTGATCTTGTCTGGCACGAGCAAAGTGGGGAGCAGGAAGGAACAGGACGGCAAAAGACGGGGCCGCCCGTTCCCGAACGGGTGTAACCCATGCCCCCGGGAACCAGCTTACTCAGCCGCCTTGCATCCTTCCACATCCCATCGCCCGTGATCTTAATTCAATATAGCCTCACAACAACGGTATTAAAAAGAATAGAGCCTCGGGAAAAGGGGCAAAATAGATGCTCTCGGCAAGGCTCGAACTTGCGACCTTTGGATGTGTTAGGTGGTTAACCATCTAGTCATACGTGGAGTATGAGACCAACGCTCTTCCAACTGAGCCACGAAAGCTGGTTGAGATGCCGAAAATTTGCGCATACTCATACACAACCGTTTTTTGGGCAACGATGCCAGATTGAGCCAAACACCCACGAAGGCCGTGTCACCCCCGAGATCAGGTCTGAAAGCTATCGTTTTGCTCACAAATCGCTTTGTCTGGTGTTCGACGTCCGCAGTGAAGCACCTGTGCTTAGTGCGAGGTGTGTGTGTGCGTGATCCCGTTGATGGGCCTTGGCTGCCTGCACGAATTAGCGACAAGCGAGAAAAAGGAGCATGTAGGTAGAAATGAAGGCCAAGGTCAAAACGTCGTTGTTGTTGTCTAAGTTCAGAATGGCCCCAACGGAGCGTAGGTGATATTGTACGGTCACCTGGTGCCCAAATGCTCCTTCCCGTTTTTCGTGCCTACAAGCATTGGGTGCAACACTGTAAAACAGCGACCAAGAGAAAGAGATACTATTTCTAGTACTGTAAGTTTTTCTAATTCTAAGTACAGGAATGATCATAGTCACACGCTGACGGAACTCGACCCCTGAATCCCACGGATATGCAATCTGACTCGTGCCCAGGCCAAAAAATGCTTATTCCAACGACACCTCTCTCCTCATCCCCTCCTTCACAGGATCAGGCCACTCCACCCGATCACCACACTGGCCCTGCTGGTCTATCCACGTCTTGATCTTATCCACATTCCACCCACTCACCGTGCGCTCCCGCTCCTCCGCCTGCTTCTTCACCGGCTTGCCCAGCCTAAAGCTCCGATGCATGGCACAGCACTCGTCACGCCAGCTAAACTGGAAGCACTCCCCATGCTCCAAGCACGCCGCCTGGCACCCCTCCCAGCTCTCGTGCGCGACCCTCTCCGCCTCGGTCTTGTCCTCCTCCCGCGCCGCGCGCCCGATCCGCCAGTCCTCCCACGTGTGGTCCGCGCGGTCGGCGTCGATGTAGAACCAGTCGTCGGCGGCGTTGTCCCAGTCCTCGCGCACTGGCTGCAGCTTGGCGCCGACGAACTCGTCATAGACCTCGCTGAAGATCAAGGGTTTTTGGTTCGTGCGGTAGCGCTTGCGCTCGAATTCCCAGAAGGAGGAGATCTCTTCGCTGTTCATGTGGTGCATCATGCCGACGGCGTGGCACCACGTGTTGGGGCCGAAGGGCGTGGTGAAGGGCTTCTCGCCGTTGGAGAGGGGCCACTGTGAGTGGGCGGGTCAGTATTGAGCATAATCTGTTGGAAGCTCGGGTCTGCGATCAAGTGATTGAGCATGGGCAAGAAGTATACTCACAAATCCCTCTACCTCTATGCCCAGGGTTTTTTTGAGTGCCAGAGCAAACACAAAGTCTCCACAGCAGTTGTTCTTGATTTCCACATCCCACTTATTCGCAACACCCGGATGCTTCCCTGCAAACTCCTTCATAGCTCCCCGAGATACAATGTAGCCACTACCTCCATGCGCAAAAAGCTCATTTCCGATCACTGTCGGCACACCAAGGTACCGGTTCGTGGCCGGGTCCAGCTTCCCCAGCCCATACACCAGATTCGGCCACGAGACGTAGGTGTCGGCATCCACAAACACGTACCAGTCGTAGTCCGGCCGCAGGCGATACGCCTTCTCCGCCATGTGGATGTTCTTGTACTTGTCGAGATTCCACCCCGCCGAGTCGGCGCCCTCCAGGATCTTGGAGCACTCGTCCTGGTTGACGGCGCAGGCCTGCTGGGCGCGGTAGAGGTCGAAGTCCGGGTTGCCCTCTTTGGCTTCGGACAGCACGGTCTCGAGGCTGTCGCGGACGTGGTAGCCGCCGATGTGCTGCTCGAGGTCGGAGAAGAGCAGGTAGTCCGGGAGACATCTGAGTACCGTCATGATCTGGACGGGCAGTTTGTCGTAGGACTCTGTGGCGCCGGTTTTCATCACGAGCAGGATGCTCGAGGTGTCTGGGAATCCGTCACACATCGGGTCGCGAGTCGGTGACAGTAGCGACTGGGAGGCTTGCTGCGTGCTTGGGGGCAGCTTCTCGCCCGAGGCCAGAGGTGTTTTGTTGGGTGCAACTTGGGCCAAAGCCGAGGTGGCAGATGGTTGTTCTGCTTCCGCGGTAGCTGGCATCTCGACATCTTGTTTTGATGCCGTGGTTGTGGCGTAGGCTTTTGACTTCGGCTTCGTCCCCGGAATAACATGTGGTCGATATTTGGCCACATTGCGGTTTTCCCAACTCGCCTGATTGAGGCGTTTTGCAGTCAGGAGAAGTAGAAGCGCTAATATTAAAGCACATATTATGGTAGCGAGAGAGCGATGTGATGTCATTCTGGCGAGCATGTTTGCGTCGGGCCCCGTGGAGCCCTGGAGGCACCGTGATACCAGAGTAAGGTCAAGTGTGCTCGACGGTCTTTTGCGAGTAGAATTTGGCAGAAAGCTTCACATGAAGGGAGATGGAAATTGATATGTATCTTCCGACTACATTTCTTCCTAGACCATGGTCATGTCTTACTTATCCCTTCGTGGAGCCTGTGCAAGACATCCAACTCTCCGATCCTCTGTGACTACCAACAGGCTGACACAGTTTAGGAGAATACGAATGGTCGCAGAAATAGTATTTTTGTGGGTTTCTCCACTGTTTGTGGGCGGCTCAAACCTGCTTTGCAACCAACGACAGTTGTTGGTTGCCAAGATCGTCAAGTTGGTGATCATCTGCCGCCCGCGCGGCTGCGATGCGCGCAGCCAAGCGGGTCAACTTTGCTGCAGGAACAAAATCTCCACATGTGATACACGGTCCGCACTGTCGGGTCAGGACAAACAGGAAAGTTGAAACTCTGGTAAATTCTCACAGATCACAGGTGCTGGAAACATTCTTGTGTCGCTAATGATATATCGCACAGCATGTCACTGGGACGTCCGATTTCCCTGGGAATGTTGTGCATATGTACACAGGCTCGGAAGTGCAAATTAGGATGTGCGCGTTGCACAATGGCTTGGGAATTCATCTTCTTTGTCACTCAAATCACATGAAACATTTCATTCTGAGATCAAGATACAGAAACATTTTCCCTGGTTCCGTGGACATTCCGACTACGAATTTCCTGCGCCCCGTGTGCGTACTAATTGTGACGGGGCGGGTAACGTGGACCGTCAGGGGGCCCGTGCAACTAACGCGTTAAAGACACAGGCCCCCTGACGCTGTCTCTATCTTGGTAGGACTTCTTCTGGGCAGAAGTTGCATTAGCCACTCTGGCGACCTGGTGGTTGTTCAGCCGCTATTTACTAAGTCCTTTACATAGGGCTGTACACATTATTTCATCATTGGCACCGGGTCCCATGCTCAGCTCGATGACATGATATTTGACAGTCCACAAATGCGTTGCAGCATCATCTGCACCAAATGAGAGCAGAATGATGGTTGCCATGCCACTCGGTCCACGATTCCACTTCGATTGCCTCGTTCCGTTGCTTGGTTGATGTCTCGTGCGATGGTGCGAGGCGCCAATTTCCCGAAATCTCACCTGGTGTTGAAACAAGCTTTTAGACAAGCTTTTTGATCGGCCTAGTCAGTGCACCTCTAGATCGTCTCAGCAGGGTATACCCCCGAGCTTGGGGCTTCCACTACCTGGAGGACGTGCAACGTTTAGCCTCACGACTATTTTACGGTGTTGATTCCAAATTTGCCAGACCAAATATCGCGCAACACGAGATATCGTGGCCGCAGATAACTAATTTGGGCTGAGCCGAAGACGCTGCGAAACGAGTGTCTCTCCCGAGTGTTTGACCAAAGCAAGGAGATGGGTCATCCGAACTCGATACCTAAGTCTCCTGTCTCCTTTCATGGTCACGCCCGCCGGTGAGCAAGGAGCATTGTCACTTCGAGCAGTCAGACGCATCCACCCTGATGGCAAAACCCATGATGTGGACAAGGCGCGGAAGCCCGTGCCCTTGTGACTTGTGTCACCGCCACCTCGTCCAGTGAATGCCGTGCAAACAGAACTTGCTGATTTCTTCAACACTCAAATGTAAACGTCTCGCCACCTGAGACATATTTGATCTTCTTCCTTTTTCTACCGTCACCTTCGAAGCTTCACGGCCGATTTCTCCACTGTGAACACGATCACAAAGCCACCATGGAGCAGCCACGCCACGCTGCCGAGGACCCGGGCATCCACCCACACATCGACCAGCTCGTTAACGAGTCCATTTCCCAGCTCGCCGCCTACAGCGGGCTGATCCTGACCATCACCCTCGTCGTCGTCTTCCTCGTGCGCCTCTTCCTCTTCGAAGGCGTCCTCATGCGGCGCCTCTACGGCGAGAAGTACACGGCCATGGCCGACGAGAAGGCCCGCCGTGGCTTCGTCAACCACCACGTCGCGGGCATCATCAAGATCACCCTGCTCGTCGCCGTGGCGTACCCCTTCATGGCGGTCGCGTTCGGCTCGGCGACGATGCACACGCCGTTCAGCGGCCGCGGGGAGAAGGGCAATGCTGTCGGCGCTGTGACGATGGGGGATGTGCTGGTCGTGTGCTCGCAGGTCTTCATCAGAATGTATGTGTTTGAGCTGTTTTATCGGCCGAGCATCTCGCCGATTAGCTCGCTGCATCATGTCGGGGCAATTTTGATTGCGCAGACGGCGGTCGCTATTAGCCTTGATTTTGAGCATGAGGTGGACGCGACGATTGAGTTCATTTTGTGCTTTGTGCGGGGTGAGCGAATATGTGCCATGAAAGGCTCCAGTATTGCTGGAATGAGAGCTCAGGGCTGACACTCCGTGTACATAGGTGCTTTCGACGTCCTCGCTGAATTTTGGCCCCATTTGGCGATCATTCTCTATCGACTCTACCCCAGCAATCACGCCTTTCTTGTAAAGGTCTTCCGTGCGGCCTTCATCACTAAAGTTGCGGGTACCACGATCGAGACTGTTGTGGTCATGTGGCTGTTTGGCGGTCTGTGGAATCGATGGACATTGCCGTTCAAGATCATCACCCCGATCTTGCATGCGGTCTTCAGCATTGCTCAGTTATGGGGTGCCATCATATTCCGGCGCATGTGGAAGCGGCAAGAGGCCTTGCTACTGGGAAAGAAAGGCGATGTGGAGCGCGCAAGCGCTGCTGGGAAGGCCGCTGAAGGCGAACCGCTTCCGATGGCGTGTGAAGTTAATCACTGGGACTTGGTTTTAGGTGTGTGGTATCATCATTCATGTATCAATTCTAATAATCGTAGCTCATGTAAATAAAACATTAAATTTTAGGGCTATCCGTGCCCAATCTTTGGAAGTCTTTCGCCCTTCGCCAGCTGCCACGTTCGTAGAGCTGAGACTTTTCTCCCTTTGGCCCTCTCGAAGCGCCAGCCGTCAGAGTCCACGCCTTTCTGTCATACCTATGCCCTCTCAGCCTTCTGCACAAACTGCTTCCGCTTATCAAAATCCTTCACATTCTCCGGAAACGCAAACGCCGCGTGCGGATTCTTCCCGCCCGTCTCGATCTCTCCGAACCGCAGCCTCGACTCCATCAGCCCCTTCTTCTTCGGCCAGTGGCCCAAGCTCGAGCCCCGCGACAGCGCATCGAGGTCCTTGCTCCGCGACGTCATGACGAACGTGCTGAAGTTCGCGTCTGCCGCGTACCCGTTTGTCACGAACCCGTGCATGCCAACCAGCAGCGTCAGCAGCGTCACGCCCATGGCGATGCCGTACGGCAGCGCGAGCCAGAAGGGCTCGTAGCGCCACACCTGCACGGCGGCCGTCACGGTGCACGGGGCGGAGGCGTTGGGCTGCAGGTCGTGCAGCGCGGTGTCGGACATCATGGAGACGAAGATGTCGCGGTAGAAGTCGGAGACGGAGCCCGCGAGGTCGTCGCCGCCGGCGGGGAGCTGGGTGTCCGGGTTGAGGAGGATGGTCTGGGTGGCTGTGGTCCAGGTTATGACGTATTCTTCCATGAGGTCGTCTTGGTTGACGAGGCTGGAGTTGCCGCTGAGGAGGTCGCGGAAGAGGAAGCCGGTTGCGTGGTATGAGCTGGACTGCAGTTAATTATTGTCTGTGTGCGTGCCTGGGAATCAGAGTGCAACTAACCCAAACCTCAAGTAGTCTGTGGCATTGGGGAACTTTATACTCCCAGGTGGCAGAAGCAGATCGTTCAACCTCGTCTGACTGTTGTTGATACTCATGTGCCCGCTTGCAAAGGTGATGTCGAAGCTATAAGTGGCGTTGTACATCTGGCACTCTGCAATGTGCGGGACAAGATTGGCCCAGCTATTCTCCGGGGTGGCGGATCCCGAAGTCCAGCCAAGCCAGAGGGAGGGAAGCCCGGTGAAGGCACCAATCATAGGATCGTTAGGGTCAGCATTGGTCATGTTCTCCCAGATAAGAGGCACTCCGTTCTCATCTTCCGGTCCCATGGGGAAGGAGGAGTAGCTTCCGTAGACAAGAGCTCCCACCGGGGCTAGGTCTGACTTCTTGAGCTGTGGGTTGGGTCCCCCGAAGTCATCTCTCTCTTCGCATCCATAGGCGGCAGCATCAAATGAGATAGAGTATGTGCAATTTGTCCCGGCAGGACATGGGTTATTCGGCTGGATCGGGCCACTGGAAGACAGCGTTGAAAGGGTGAAGATCCGATGCAGTGCAGACGAAGGATTGGCGTAGATGTATAGCCCGCTGTCTTCCGCGACAATCCAGTTGGCCAGGCCGGCCAGAGCGTCGTCCGCGCCGTCGAGGGTGTAGTTGAACTCGCGGGTGAAGTTCATGACGGGGATGTTGGGGCATGTGGTGGCAGTGGTCTGGTAGCCTCCGGCGGAGGTCAATGTGGAGGGAGATGCAATGGCGCAGAGTGGTAGTGCCCATGAAATGATAGCGAGTATGGCTGGGAGCCAGGTCTTGAAGAGGAACTCAAAGCTTGCGAATTGGAACGGGTCATAGTACACCTGGTAGGCAATTCAGTATCGTGTGATTTTGGTGGGCTGAGATGAGCTACTCACGGCAAACAAAGCATCAAGCGTCGACACCTTCAAAGCTCGTTTCTTGACAGCGATCTATGGTCGATTCATATCAGCCTGGTGCAATGTGACACAGAGCGAATCGCACGGGTCAGAGACTCACCCAGGCTTGCTGCTTGTATGCGATCTGTACCGAGGCAATGAGCATTGCCTTCACAAAAAAAGCCAGGGCGTTGCCGTATCTGGGAGGCCACTCGGGGTCTCCCTGGATTTCTCTCCCATTCATGCTATTGTTGTACAGGTGGTGTGCCAGAGCTGTGAGAAAGCCTAGCATTGCTAGACCTATCATCGAGAACTGTAGCCAGTAATCGTAGTATAGCGCTGTCAGGGTGTTCTTCAATACTTGGATCTTGGTGTTGGACTTTTGGGTGGAGGAGGTAGCCGTGGTCTTAACCGGCGTGACTCCGGTGGTGACAGTCTTCTTCAGCCCAGAGCCTAGGGGCGTTGTCGGCTTCATGGTCGAGGATAGACTCAGGGTTCCGAAGGTCTGTGAGGGAGACAGCGGTCCAGGTCCCCTTAGTGTGTCATCTGTGTCGACTCGGGCAGCCATGGAGAAGGGTCTGGTGTTGTTAGATTCTGTGGGATTGGGCAAATCTGACTGGGCAGCCGGCTGAGCGCTGGCCTCGTCACCATGGCTTGACTCAGAGGACGATGGTACCCTGGATCCAGGTTCGCTAAACAAGACGCTCGAGTCTGAGTCGCTTCTTTCAAGCACGGTGCTCGTTGAAGAGCTCTCATGAGCAGGGGGATTGTTGGCAGACATTGTGCGGTTCCTAAAAGAACCCTTGCAGACAGATGCTGTTAAGATAGTGATAGATGAAAGCTTGAATATCGTGCTTCTCTCCTCTCTCTCCACGATGAAGTTCCCTTGACGCTTTATATAATTTTCGTTTCCTCGATTTTGTGTGCGCCCATGAAGACTCTAACTTCTCTGACTCCCCTGTCACCCTCTGTTCTATTCTTAACACCTCCCCACCCCAGACTGAAGCGCTATTGCCGTCGCTGTCTGAGGATCTCAAGATTGACTGGTGGAGCGTCCAGAAGAGACCCACATGTCCGTTCTTAGCCACATCAAGGTTGCATCTACGTCCAATCACGAAAGGTGGTGGCCGTCCGGGGGTCAGTTCAGCTCTGGCGTGCCCACGTGGGAATGCTGCACAACCCCAGGAGCTCATGTAAGCACCAGTGCGAAGCGAGCGCTCCTTCTTTTGATTGCCAAGAAAATTTCGACGGATTTGGTATGGGAACATTGAGTCTCTGCAGATACTTGCATATGCGACCGGCAGGGCTGAAGGTCTACAGTACATGCAAGGTCCGGGCGATAGTGGTAACTATCCTATGCCTGTGCTTGAGGACCACCCAGGCAGGTCTGGTGTAACACAGCTTGCAGTTCCCACGTTTTGTGGCGGTATGACCGCCGATACCATTGTAAGTCCCAGCTTCCGAGTAATATGCTGAGAGCTTGATGAGATGTTCCAATCTTCATGCTCGTGATGACGGTGATCGTCTTGGGCTCACCTTATGCGAAGCTATGGTAGATCCTTAATTCTTTATCAAGTCCAACAGTGAAGGACACAATAGCACCAACCTAATGCAACATAGTAGATGTCGATAGATGCACTGCCCCCAGATCAATATCCGGGCAGCAGTTTTGTCTTAGCCGAGGGTGGGGTGGCTTACTGCTCCTCGGATGGGTGCCATTTCCAAGGTGTGGCATGCAGCTAGGGACACGGGCTTATCTACTGCAGGACGTTGTCAGTAAGCAATATGCATATTTCTCTTCCTCAGTCCCACTATCCAGGATTTTGTCATCACAACCTACTGAAGCCACGTGCTCGGCATATCTTGAAGAGGTTGCGGCCAACGGCCGTTCCGACACCATGTTCTTGGTGATCTGCTACGTGCATAAGGCTGTCAACGCTACACACCATATCAGCACCTCAAAGTTTACTATGTGCTCCACATCTTCAACCAGAAGACAGAATTAGATAAAAGAAGGAATAATTCTCGGGTTCCATTGCTGAGTGAACCCATCACCATCCATGCCCGTGAGCTCCGTGATTCGTGGAAATTGTGGTTATGACATGCGATGGTCGAGCTACACAAACCGCTATCATTTACAAAGCATGTAGCAGTAGCTATAGATAGATCTATTTTAAGTTCACCGTCTTTTGGATGTTTTGCAGGTAGCCGCATCGAGGATCATATTGTGTTGCAACTCTCAAGGGATGCCCCAGTCGCCTTTCAATGCAGACACACTAAAGCAGACTCAGGACTTCGAGCCGGTTCACAACTTCAGAGGAAGCTCGAGTGTCTTCATGACCTCAGGTTACTACAGTTGCTCAGGTATTTTTTTGTTTTTATTTTTTTTGAAAGAAAAAAAGACCACTAAGAAACTATAGATGTTATAGTTTTCAACGGCAACAGGCCCATCCTTGAAATACGCTGAGGCTCCACTCAATACTAAGTACCTATATGGCGGGGACCTCTGTTGGTGCTCCAGGCAGCCAAGCAAACCTCACCCCGGCAGTTTCCTCCTTGCATGTGCATCCGCCTTCTCACCATTCCCATTATGATTCTTGAGCGTCAGCAGTATCCATACTGACTGTCTTCATCCCAAAATAACCCAAGATATGGCGGCCCTTGTCACCGCCGTCCGCGGCTTTAAGATCCGCACTGCCACGCTCGACAAATATCTTATTGCCCATGGTATGCCCCACGGGACGGAAACCAATTGCTTCCCGCCATTCTACGACTACGACAGCGACGGGATTGCTACGGAAAAGATCTCGGAGCTACTTCGTGCACAAGTGAACGCAGCCGCTGCCAACAGCGGTGGCAGCAGTGTCCAGAGGATTTTGTTCGTTGTCCCTGCTGTCGACGGCCATGATAGTTCGCCTTGGTGTTATATATCCTACAGCTACTGTCAGGTCTATGCTCATCGACAGATAACTACTCAGGACCCTCCGGACCAAGTGCCTCAGGGGTTTGAAGAATTGCGGCAGGACATCTTGAAGTACAGCGCAAGTCCAGATGATGAGGGAGAAGGCTTGATGGGGCTTTTCATCGTTGTCACGAAGGGTCGCACGAGCCGGATGCCACCAGAGCTATTGGAACGTGATCAGGTATGAGCGCTTGCCTACTGTCCCCACCGCGAATATAGAAGATGTGGTCACTAACTTGGTGAGAGTAGACACCAATACAATGCGGCATATGTTCGGAGACCTTTGACGTATGGTCGGCGAAGCAGGGGCACCGCGACGAGGTTCATGGGATGAATGAAGCTATCGATGCTTTACCGGACAATGCTTGATGGTCGTTTAAAGAGTGACGAGGCATATGGTACCACTGATGACGGGGTGATGAATCAGCACTTATGATACTTAACATAGTTTTGGTGTGAATTTGAGCAAGTCTGCACACTCGAGATGTTTCTGGGACTGAGTGCTACCTAGATAGACAGCCAGTCTCATCTGAAGATTCCGGAAGTCGCGAGACTCAATGCACGCAGTGCATTCCATCCAAAAACAAGCTGAAAAAAGCTGTGACCCTTTAGGCCGAACTTTCAGACGACAGCACGGCTCTTTCACCCATAACGCCGAACCATAGCAGTGCTTTCCAATACCTCCTCTTCGCCGTCACACCGCACAACCTCACCAGCGACCACCTCGAACCCGAGAGCCCCGTAGAGCGCGCGGCCCATGGGACTGGCACAGAGTGTTGTCGGCCAGCCTTTGTTCTGTGCGATGCCCACGCCCCAATTCACCAGCATCGTCCCGCCGCCGCGCCGCCGAAAGTCGGGGTGGACTACCAGCGTCGATAAGTTGACCTGTTTCTCGGCAAAGGCAGCAAACCACGTAGAAGTGAAGCGTTTCCCAGCTATCTTGACGAAGGCTTCGCAGTGCTTCACGGTCGCGTCCCCGCGTTCGTGTAGACCCTCGTCTTGCGATGGTGTGTTAGTGAAAGCTATACCCGGGTCATATGTGTAGATGGAGCGGGCATTATCGTACCTGCGGCGATTGCCTTGGTCAACGGGGCCATGTTCCAGACGGCGACGGCGACCGGTCTGGATGTAGTAGTAGCGTTGCCGCCGGCGCAGTACTGGAGACGAGCAGATGAACAACGTATTTCTGAGGCTGCTTGAGATAGTTCTCGTACTCTTTCCGTGTCCATTTCCAATGGTCGTCTGGGTGCTGGTTCCGGCCCGGGTAGCAGTAGTGAACTTGAGGCTCCTGGGCGAAGCCCTCGATGTGAATTCGGGCGATATCATCCAGATCATATTCGGTAGCTGGGCAAAGGGCAAAGCTGCTTTGGGGCTCAGGAAGGGAGCTGTCAGGGTCAGAGGCTGTCGTCAACATGATGTTTTGGTCTTTCGAACCGGAGAGGAGAGGAGAGGAAAGGCAATGTGAACGATTCTGTAAAAGTGAAACTTGGCCAACGCAAAGCGTACTTGACGGTCCTGAAGTTTGCTGCAGCCACTTCTACACTAAGTAGTTCGGCACCAAGCCAGGGTGTACCACCCGTGCAAGCCACCAACGCAGCTCACCAAGGTTGGGTACAGACTCCAAGCCTCGAAAGCGAATCAAACCTACAGCCTCATCATCGATGATAGCGCAAAGAATCAGAAAGTGTCTGGCCAGTGATCACAGAGGCTGGGATGGTAAGCCGGTCGTACTTGCATGCACATCGTCGCGTGGCCAAATCACCACTGTTCTTGTGATACTTCAAATGTTCGACTGTGGGTAAGGCGTACCACCGCCTGGACCTCTGACACCTCGAACCGTGCCATTGTTAGTCATTCAATGTTACACCAAGTATTGATGAACAGCAGACGGGCATCAAACGAGATCAAAGCAGAAGCCGAGCGCACGCAAACTTGGTTATCACAATGCATTGACACCTTCTAAATTTACAAAGCAAGTCCACCGCCCATCCGCCCGGAAGCAGGAAAGGCCAGTCAACCGCCATGAAAAGTTATTTATACAAGAATCCGAACAGGTCTCTCTAATCCAAACCCTTCACTCCCGATACAACATTCCCCCTCAACCCCCCTTCTATCCACACCAAACACCACTTACTTCCCATTGAGTCAAAAAAGCTCAAAACGAGGCAAGCTTAGTTCTTAAGAGCGCGAGCGTGGCGGCGCTTGTTGCAGCTAGCCTTGGCAGTGGGGGTAGCAGCAGCGGCGGCAGCAACCTCAACCGAGGAGCTGGTCGTCGTAGCAGCAGCAGCGGCAGCCTCAACAGAGGAGGACGCGCTGGTGACAGCGGCAGCCGCAGCGGAAGCCGCAGCGGTGGTGGTGTCAGCGCCGGAGCTGGCGCCGGAGTCGCTGCTGCTGCTGCCGGAGCTGGCGCTGGCGCTGGAGTCGCCGAACGCCAGCGCGGGGCCGGGGATGGTGTACGAGGTGAAGTCCTCGTAGAGGTTGAAGAGGATGCCCTCGTCGGACGCGGTGTACAGCGCGGTGCCGAGGGTGCCGTCGGGCAGCTCGGTGCCGGAGCCGGTGACCTGCAGGTTGACGCACATGGGGTAGTTCTGGGCGCCGTCCGTGTTCTCGGCCGAGTGCAGCGCGATGATCTCGTGGCGCAGCACGTAGTTGCCCGGCTTGAGGGTCGCCGGGATGGTGATGTCGTAGGCGAAGCCGTTGGAGATCAGGTTGTCCGAGGCCCAGACGCCCGGGTTGGAGCCGGAGATGAGGCCGGCGGCGTCGATCTTGACCCACGAGAGGGTGGTCTTGTCGACGGTAGTGGGGTCGTCGGCGGGGGCGATGTAGTTGATCACGGGGCCGTGGTGCTGAGTTGGGTGTGTTAGTTGATGGGGCTCTTATGCTTCATGGCTGGTTTTTGTAGCAGTGAATACATACAGAGTCGGGCCAGGTGTTCCAGGTGGCGGTGACGGTTCCACCGGCAGCAACGGTAGCGTTGTTCAGGGCACCGTTGGTGGCATCCTTGTGGCAGATGATGTCGGCGGTGGCGTACGCACTGGGGGCGATGAAGCCGTTGTCAGAGGCGGACTCGGACCAGGCGATGAACTCGTTTCCGGTGTCAGTGCCGGCAGACACAGCCCACTGCTCGTCGAAGCCGGCGTAGGTCTCGCCGCCGATGGTCCACGATGAGACGTAGCCGTGGGCGTTGACGAGGCTGGCACCGGCGGCCAGGGCCAGGAGGGCGGGGTTCTTCATGTTGGAAGGCATTTTGGATGAATGTTTTGTGGGTTTTGGTGGTGAGAACCTGGAGAAGTAATCTTGTACTGAGGGTTTTTGTGTGTGTGGAATGCCGGCTAGCGGAGAGAACGACTGCAGTCAATACAGCGAGCGAAAGAATGAAGCTCGAAGGATGTTCAAAAAAGAATGAATGTGGTGAGTATCTGGACTTGAGATCTGAAAGGGAAGAAGGAGGAAGTGTTTTATGTAGGCCGCAGACGCTCGCCTTATGTATCTTCGCCCCTCCCACAAATCCACCCACCGCAACCTCCGCCGTGCTTTCGCGCTCGCCATAATAAAAAAAGGGGACGCCATCATCTTCGCGCTGTTCCTGCATCGCAAGCCCCCGGGTTGAATGTCCGCAAAAGGCATACCTCATCCAGGCACTGCCAGGATGGAGGGCGGCATGGAAATGAAGCAGGGACGGGAGGAGGGGCTCGCCAGCACCGCAGACCAGGGCACTAGCCTATCGCTTCAATCCCACGGCGCAGGGGAGGTCCATTCATCAGCGCAGAGGGATCCGGCCAGTTGTTTCAGTTTCACGACCTCCTGCCAGCGGCAGGAGTGGGTTACCAGCGGCTAAATGCAACCCTGCGGCTGCGAATGTGCGTTGTGGCTCGCAGCCGCGGTGTGCCTGGACCCGCTAGACCCACTGAGGATCTCTGTTCCTGATTGCAAGTCAGGGGATGTGGAGCCGCCCTTTTTCGTCACTCTGCGAGTCAAATTGATTGCGCCTGGCCAGACTTTGCCAGGAACGCCCCCCTGGTCAGTCTCGAAGAAGAAGAAGAAGGCCGACGACAACGCACACTGCGAAGTACAGTCCATTCTTGGAACCGTTCTCATTGCAGGGAAATCTTGCGATCCCGCCTGCGTGGCTTGCGTGCAAAGTGTTTTGGGATGACAGGCTTGGCACCGCACGCCCCCAACGTCGGCCAAATCCCCGAAGATTTGCACCAGCCAGGTTGCCAGGCAGCCAGGGGACGCGGAAATGACGCTCATTACTTAATTCAACACATCACAAGGCCGGGGGGGGGGGGGGAAGAAGGCGCCAACGCAGACATTCGAATTTGAAAGAAGGTCAGAAAAGAAATTCTGCTTCATCTCGAACACATCCACTTTCCGGAAACGTTCGCGAAAGCCAAGTCATCAAGCTTGTCAAATTTATCACTTGTTGAAATGGGCTCCGCCGAACAAGAGGTTCAAGAGATCTTCGGATGATCAAGGCGATCTCCCGACTCAGAGGAGTGCTGGGGCAACTGGGGTCAACCGCCAAGGCACGAGGCTGCTAGGGCCGCGAGATTATCGATCGGCCTTGGCGAGAAAGCTTGAGTCTTTGACGCGATGGATAAAGTCCTGAATTGAGTTTCGTTTCTTCGTGCTTCGTGCACGGTGTATAATCGCCTCTATCTCACGGCGTCTGCTGGATGTGTGTTCCTTTGTCTGTAGGATTCTGGTTCTACACCTCCCACACCGTATCTGCGAATGGTGGACGACTGCTCTCGCTTGGGTGCCCCGGGTGCGCGGTTGGTTTGATAATCCTCTGCACAAGACACGACCCCTGAATGTTAGGCATGCACAACCGGGAGGTGTCGGTCCCCCACTCCCATCATCGAAGATCTTCCCCAGTACGAACTGGCAGCTGGGAGGCGAGATTTGTGGACGGAATTATAAATGCTGCATTGATCCTTCTACGGTATACCGAGGAGCCAGGAAGCAAGGATCACTCCATATCCAAAGCGCCGAGTATTCCCATCGGCAATCAAAACTTGGAATTCTGGGCTTTGGAAATGATTCGAAACCCTTTTCGTCCGAACGCGTTGCCTGGGGGTTAGTGGATCAGGTCGGTGTTTCCGACAGCAGCCCTGCTTCCGACATGATGCGGGAGTGGCCCTCAGGCCGGACTGCCACTTGTCTTGGAGATCTGCTCCGTCCAAACTCTGTCCTCCTTCCTCAGTTCCCTCTTCACATACCAGATCGTGCAGAGCGTCCAAACGCCCGCCCAAGCAAAGGGCACCGACCAACCGATGGTAAAAGCAGCATCGCCGCTGACCGTGAAGATGAGAATCGTGCAGACAACAGCCATGGCCTCGGCACCCACCGCCCAGAATACTCCCAGTCGTCGAAGCATCGTTCGGAAAACGTGGCTTGCTTCGTAGCGCCTGTTGAGTGCTTCGCGAAAAGCCGTGCCGCCTGAGCCATCGACGGCTACTACATCCTCAATCATAGTGTAAATGCAGGGACGCAACTGGGCGCCTTTCGGGACCGAGGACATTCGGATGGGTGCCGGCACCCGGAAGAGACGGAGCGTATCGACGAGCAAGAGCTCCGTGCCAAAAGTGAACAGCATAGTTGTCGCAGGCATGGCGAGCAGCCGGATGGGTGGCCATTCTTGGCAAGTACCGCTGTAGTCATGTGTCAGCTGCGATATGTTGTTGGCATTGAGCTTGGGGAGATGCTTACATGATCAGCTCGAACATTACGATGATCCACGCCAGGGAGTAGTTCCAGTGGAAGAGGTCAAGATACCACCGACGGGCTCCTATGACGCGGCAGGTGCTGTTTTTCTTCCACAGCCTCCAGAACCGCACGGCATATTCCAAGATGCTGGCACCTCCAACGGCAGCAGTGACAATAGAGAAGACGGCATTTGCCGACAGCTTCCGCTCCTTTGCCGGAGGGCCGACACCGTACCAAAGTCCAAAGTAGAGGGCGATGGGCATAACAACGGAGTCGAAGATGATGAAGGACCAAAATATGAAGATGGACAGTTTCCGGGTGCGCAAGGTATAGTTGAGAGGTGGTGGTCTCGGTTCCAGTAGCTCTGGGCCAGAGCCTACGGATGCAGTCGGAATCTCTTGTTGTCCACCAGGCGAAGCTGTTCCATTGCCACTGGCAGCAGCAGAGACTACATGTTCGAGTTGCGAGGACCCGCGCCTTGCCATGGAAATGCTGGGCCGTCCGAAGGGGCCATCAAAACGCCTGTCGAATTCGGCACTGGACCTTACGGCTCTTTGGCGAGATGACTGCACGTTGGTTGGCGCATGTATAGGCAGTGGCTGCTCTGGTCCCAGCTCGGTGCCGTCTGGACTGATGATGGGCACACTATGCGATCGGTCTCCTTTGGCCGGGTGGTTTCCATTCTCGTGGGCTGGCGGCGGGCGACGGCCATCGAGGGAGTGCCGGCCATCCCGGCCGGAAGGTTTATTCCGGTACGAGTGCAAACTGGTCCGAGGCTTTTCTTGGGTCGCGGCGATCGGCGTGGACGGTGCCTGTGTGGGTGATAAGTTATCCAGCTCTTCGGCCTCTAGAGGCTCCTGGCTGTTCTTTTCCATGACGGATAGAGATGGTTGAGTAAGGTCCTGAAGGCTCTCTATCGTGGCGGTACGCGGGTGGGTCGGAAATGTGACTCGTGACTCTGGTCAGAAAGTGAATATTGACAAAGAATCAAACTGAAAGAATGGAAGGGGCAAAGCAAGAGGAAATACAATCAAGTTGAAGTGCAAACAGACTTGGCGCGCTCATGATGATAGGACGGATTTCCCTCTTTGGCACTCAGAACTCTTGGGACTTCGGGATGCAATGAGAAGGAGCGTGTGATAAGGAGAGAATGAGGTCATCATCGCAACAGGTTCGCTTGCCGGTCAGCCCGTTTGTCGCGTCTTCGTTGTCAAGGGTTGTGCAACACAAAATCGGCGGCGCTTCTCCTGCAGGTGATGTCATTGTCTCTGTGGCTCCGGGGTTGCTGCAGCTTTTGTGGGTCTTTCGGTGCTTGGCTGATTTCAGTGATTGTCGGCTTACTGTGTACGCTGCGCGTCGCAGTTCAGTATTGGATTCTTCTCTACTTTAATGAATGCTGTGGACATTCAAAGCACATGAAGCTATCACCTAATGCATCTTGAGCTCGTTGCCTAGCCTAAGTGTGCATTTTATTCTTGTGGCATTTGTCACAAATGCTTAGCTGGTGCTCTGCTAAAAATTGGCGTTCCAACGGGCCAAAACCTTGTGAACTCATTAGTACAGATTGGCACTGTCGCCCCGGGCCCCTGGACCCTGTCTTCACGAGGCTGCTACCATAAATTCACGGCATTCTGGAGGGCACACGTGGTCAGATGTTCGAAACTTTCGCTTCCCTTAAGGCCGGATCAGTCGGGATGGCGAGTATTTTGGCACTGTTGAATTTGAAGTCTGCTGCTTATCAGTCAAGCGGCGCAATATGGGCGCATTCCTCTATTCATTGAGGTCGGCAGCCAGGGTTTTATATTACGAGAAGATGGGGTCCTATCTCAACCATCACCATGAACTACCTAGGTACATTTGGTCCGGAGAAGACGATAACTCAAGAACTGAATCCTACCTGGCTGGCTTCACTGTGCCAAGAGCCAATTGGGAACTTACCTAGGTACCTAGGTAGTACGCAGCTATCTTGGCCATGTCAGATATTGCCCATTTGAGCAAGTCCAAAGGGGCAGTCCTTCCCGAGTCTACCGTGGAGAGAGCGACCGGAGTGTGGGCTGTCTTGATTGAGAGAAGCACGAAGGCTCTCTCTAAGAAACATATCGCGGGTATTTCCTCCGCGTTACAGACTGTTTCAGCCTTCGACATCCGAGGGCTGACAGCAGAGTTCACCATGCCGCGCACTGCGCAGCCATACCACTTCACAGCCTCGCTGACGGCAAGCCACAAATTCGCCAAACTCGGGAGGGGTGAGACTCGACTCGGAACCAAAACAACTTGCAGACTGACGACTCCCACCACATGTCGCTGTCAAAAGCCGGGCAAGCTACGCCGCGTCTCACTGTGACGGCCACACCTGAGCTGCTGGCCGACACGACCAATTGCGCAGTACGCTGTCCCCAAGATCAAGACATGCAAAGCCACCAACCATCTGCATCAGCCCCCTTTGGTGTTTCTGTTGGTTTGTTCTCTGACAGTTGGTGCGATAAATAGACGGCATTGGCCCCTTCGAGAGATTTGCTTCATGTGATATGCAAGTGATGCATAAGTACCACCGTTGGCCCGCACACCATCAGCATCTACCGCGGGTGCATCAGTCCCAATATAGACCACGACAGATGAGGCAGCTTGAAAGGATCCACAGCCGGTTCCAGCCTTAAGTACATCAATTGGTCCACCATCGTCAGCTTCGACACGCAGCCTGAAGACGTCCCTCTGGTTCCTCCCCTCAAACCTCTCGGTCGCCTTCCCAACTCAACAATCGACAAGCCAGGATCTCACAATGGGCTCAGTCAACCCTCCAGCTCCCGGCTTCAAATCGAAGCGTATCATAGTGTGTTGCGATGGAACTTGGCAGAACTCTCTCGGAGAAGACAGTTCAAAGCCTCAAACCAACGTGACGAGGATATCACACTCTATCAAGCAGGTCGCGTCTGATGGCACCAGCCAGATTGTGCTCTACCACCCAGGAGTCGGCACCGGAAGCAAGATTGATGCCTTGCTGGGAGGCTTGTTTGGTATGGGCCTGGGCGCGGTACGTCTGCCAGTCTGGTTCCTTGTAGGAGCGGCGTGGGTTTTGGCGTGAGCACAGCTGACAGCGAGGCGAAGGATATACGGGAGACGTACAACTTCATCTGCGCCAACTATGTCGACGGCGATGACATAATTCTCATCGGCTTCTCTCGCGGCGCGTTCACAGCGCGTTCCATAGCGGATCTTATCGGGTCGATTGGTCTCCTGACCGTCGATGGCATGGCGCAGTTTTATGCGACTTTCGAGGACTACGAAAATATGGCAGAGGAGGACAGAAGTAGTGAGGACTTCCTGGACGACTCGGCCAAGTGCCTGACCAGCTATAACGGCGAGAAGGGCAAAGCCAAGATTCTTTGGGAGAACAAGCGGAAGGGCGAGTACAAAGAGTGGCTCAAGCAGGTGAGCATTGGATCACCACATTGCAGCTGAGTTGCTTGGTACTAAAAAGATCCCAGAGACACTGGACTCGCGACACTCAACAAGATGGCATGCTCATCAGAATCAAGGCCGTGGCCGTCTGGGATACGGTTGGATCTCTTGGAATTCCTGCCACACCCGTCATAGGAATCCACGGGTCAGCAGCTCAATAAGTCTCCCCACCCAATCCTCATTCGATATTCAGGCTAATTCTCCCTCACATGGAAGTTCACCAACACCCAAATCAGTAGCAAGGTCGAGAACGCCTTCCAGGCCCTGTCTATGGACGAGCCAAGGGCTTCCTTCCGACCAGCTTTGTGGGAGCGCCTCGAGGGAAACACAGTCACGAACCTCAAGCAGGTATGGTTCGCAGGGAGTCATGCAGATGTCGGCGGCGGATGGTATGATCAGCAAAATGCCTGCATCACGCTGGCGTGTAAGTAAAACTGCACTTTCGGTCACGCGAGATTTTATGCTGATACCTCCCAGGGATGTGCGACCAACTCACGCCTCTCGGCCTAGAATTCGCAGAGTATTTTCTAACAAACATCTTTCTCTCCTCCCTCCGCTACTCCGCCGCCCACCCATACCCTTACATCCCCAGTCCCTCGGTCTTTCTCCCCTCCCCCATCTGGTCCGCCATCCTCAAGCACTGCGTCCCCATCCCTTGGGCTTCTACCCCCACCCCTTGCCCAAAGCCCCCTCCAACCCAACACAGAGACACAGCCGACTGCACCGGGCAAGACCACCACCCGCAAGCTCCCTACCAAGACCTCTGGGAGCACAAGCACCAACACCCTCGAACCTGGGGCCTGGGCCAGCTCCGTCTGCCTACGAGCAAGTTGACCTTGACAGCGGGGACGATTGTACGGCGGCCGGGGTGCTTCATGCGCGTCGACCCGATGACGAACACCGACACCACCGAGCCGCTGGTGAACACCAATGAGCGCGTGCACAGCAGCGTGCGCGTGAGGCTGGCCTGCAAGGGGATGGGGCTCGACGACAAGGGCACGTGGGAGTGCGCCTCCCTTTTGATGGATGACAACGAGAACAAGACGCTGTGGAGGCTGGAAAGTGGCGCCGCGACCGCGGTCGACCCGGCGGAGAGGGCGTTTTGGGAGGGCAAGATTGGGAAGAAGGGGTATGACGGTGTGATCTATGATGTGCAGCCCGGCGATGAGAGGTGGAAGTGGGTGTATCAGGAGGGCGCGGTAGTGAAGAATGGCGTTGGGAAGGAGGTGAGGCCTTTAGTGAAGGGTTTGCCTGAGGAGCCCATGCTGGGGTATTGGGAACGGCATTTGTTGGCCCTGACGAGGGGGAAAGTGGATGTTTGGCGGCTTGCGGAGGAATAGACGGTGGTTGGGGAGGGTGCGGTGGATACTGTCTGAAGATAGAAGATTTGTTCACACTTATGGCTTCTCATGTGAATTGAAATGTAATCTTTAAAGCAAAATGCAGGCTGTAATTAAATTTCAGCCTTGTACTAATAACATAATGTTCGACGTCAGCCGGCGTCGTGTGCCCGTCCGTTTCCAGGCTTAGCTGTACTCCTTCTTATTCTATTCACTGATCAATCTACTACAAAATCATCTCGAGGCCGTTCGAACAATATTTTGGTAATATTGTGCGGTGGCGAACATCTGCGACTACATGCAGCTAGACAGGACCAAAGGATGATAGTAGCATGCTGCATGCATGGCAACCTTGGAATAATACGACAGTGATTGTATGTACCCCAAATTTTGACCGAAATGGGAAATTTGTGCGCCGCCTTGTTAGCTTCATCGTGCGCTCGCTGTGAGTGACGGAAAAATTGCTGTCCCCTCGACCGCCATCGCCGCATGGTAGGGCGAGGCTGGACCTGCATGAGCACTAGAGCCTATAATAATAATCACTCGACACTCGCCCCAGCAAAGCCCATCGAACGATATAAAGCCAAGATAGAAGCCATTGCAAATTGTAACAGCTGTCAGCGGTGACGCCCCTCCTGTCGTGAACGGCTCGGTGATTTTGTGAAGCCAAAACATCACACCAAAATGCATTCCCCAACCATCCACCTCCTCCTCGCCTCCCTAGCCTCCTCCTCCCTCGCCCTCCAACTCACCCGCCCAACCATCCACCCTTCCCCCCACCACCCCTTCCTCCACGCCCGCCTCCCCTCCCCCGCGCGACACGCCAACAAAACGTGCACCGTCCCCACCAACACCACCGACGCGGCGCCGGCCATCCTCGCCGCCTTCCAGGCCTGCAACGACGGCGGCACGGTCGTCCTCGACGGCGACTACGCCGTCGCGTCGCCGCTGGACCTCACGTTCCTGCGGCACGTCGACGTGGCGCTGACGGGCACGCTGCGCTTCGTGCCGGACATTCCGTTCTGGACACAGCCTGAGGGCGGCGCTTTTGTGATTAAGTACCAGAACTCGTCCGGGTTCTGGAAGTGGGGCGGCGAGGATGTGAATATCTACGGCGGCGGCGTGGGGACCATCGACGGGATGGGGGAGGCGTGGTGGGATGCGGTCGCGGTGAATAGTAGTATTGTCAGGCCGATACTGTTTGTGGTGGATGGGCTTGTGGGCGGGACGATGGATGGGGTGAGGATGAGGAACTCGCCGAATGTGAGTAATCAGAGGTCTTTCTCCCTTTTCATCTCCTGGATGGATGGATACTGATGACGAGTGTATGTGCGCTCCAGTGGTTCAACCTCATTGCCAACAGCAGCAATCTCATCATCAACAATATCGACTTGTCTGCGAAGAGGAGCACGGGCGGCCAGACGCCGAACTCGGACGGATGGGATACCTATCGCTCGGACTCGATTGTGATTCAGAACTCGGTCATTAATAATGGCGATGACTGTGTCTCGTTCAAGCCAAACAGCACGAACATTGTGGTGCAGGTGAGTTGCATCAAATGACCCTTTTCACAGAGGAAGCGAGGCTGACCTTACTCTCAAACAAGAACCTCCACTGCAACGGGTCTCACGGAATCTCCGTCGGCTCTCTTGGCCAGTATGTTGACGAGTTCGACATCGCCGAGAACATCACCGTCTACAACATCTCCATGTCCAACGCGAGCGACGGCGCGCGCATCAAGGTCTGGCCGGGTATCCAGAGCGAGTTCTCGACGCTGCTGAACGGCGGCGGCGGGTCAGGATACGTGCGGAATGTCACGTACGAGTTGTTCAACAACACGAATAACGTGTGGGCCATCGAGGTGAACCAGTGCTACGGGCAGAGCAACGCCACACTCTGCACGTTGTATCCTGTGAGTGAACCCCCTCCGCCGCGGGTGTAAGGCTGGGTTAATTATATGCTGACGGAGTCGGGAACACAGTCGAAGATGACCATCTCAGATATTTACTTCAAGGACATATCCGGTGTGACTTCTAAAACGCACCAGCCGTTCGTGGGGACGCTGGTGTGCTCCAGCCCGGAGCAGTGCTCGGACTTCTATGCCACCAACGTCACGGTTGTGCCTCCGAATGGGGCAGCGCCCAAGTGGATTTGCAGTGGATTTGATAGCAGCGGTTTGGAGGGCTTTGACTGTTATACTTCAGCCACATGAGGAAAGCATGGCTTCTTGTAGATACTGGGTGCGAAATACGAGGCGCTGTTGTCCCTTGCCACCTCACCTGCAGCATCGCACCAGCTTCGCGACGCAAGGGATGGCGGAGTTCACCTGATCAACTGACACGCCAAACCTTCCTTGAGAATGTCTTGGATTTTCTCTGCAAATTGATCATGAGTAGCAAACATCGGATTGAACTCCTCAGCATCGAGGGAATTTGAAAGTAAAAAATGGCAGCAAGAGGGAGCCGGAACCGGCTCTTCACATGGACAGTCCTGGTCCTCCTCCTGATCTTCGGCCTCAACAGGATCCGCGAGGTCAACAACCACTCCTCAGACCTGAGCGGCACAACATCCGACCTGAAATCGCCCGCACAGGCACCAGGCTCGCAACAGAAAAAGCCCCTCAACAAGCTCCCAAAGTTCCACCTAGACTCCCCCCACGAAATCAAACCCTTCGGCAAACCCACCCCCAAGCCACCACCACCACCTGCGCCCAACAAGCCCTCCTTCTACGAAATCGCCATCGAAAGGGGCACCGAAAAAGTCACCACCCACGCGTACCAGGACATCTACACGCGGCACCTCCCCGTGCACCGCAACAGCGACAACATCAGGCTCCTCGAGATCATCGGCGGCGACTGCGCGAAAGAGCGATATGCCGCGGCGCAGGCGGCGTACTACACGTGGACGGAGTATTTCCCCAACGCGGAGCTGTATTTCGTTGTGACTGATGTTGAGTGTGCGGAGCGGCTGCGCGCCGAGCTCGAGGATGCTGTGGTTTTCGCGGGGGATCTTACGGATGGGAATGCGCGGGCGGAGTTTGAGGGGCGGTATGGGCTGGGGCTTGATGTCGTTGTTAGTGGAGGTGGGCTGAGCGCGGATGAGCAGAGGAAGAGCTTGGAGGTGTTGTGGAGGGGCTTGAAGCCTGGTGGTGTGTTCTTTTGTGAGTATTTGGAAACGGGGTACTTGGAGAAGGTTGAGGAGGGCTCTCAGACAAAGGGCGGGATGGTGGGGTTCCTGCGTGATATGATTGAGGATCTGATGTACCCGGATCCGAATGTGGAGGCGTACGGTTTGAAGGGCACGGGGGCGTCTTGGCCGCGTAAAGTGAAGTTTGAGGAGGTGGAAAGTGTGAAGCATATTGATTGTGAGAAGCAGATATGTGCGGTGGTGAAAAGAGCGGACTAGACGTCTGATGTGGTACGAGTATGAGAATTTGTATCACAGCCGACTTGTGGAGGAGGCATTTGTGGCCTCTGCGGCAGAAATTCTCCATTTGCTACAGCTTTGACTATACGCGGCTTCTCGATCTCTAGCACCGTGTCGACAAAGATGCGCTTCGACACACTCTTCTTCCATATGCTTGCCAAAAACTTTGAAGTCTTGTCCGATTTTCAAGGGCATGCTTGATCTGCCGTCCTGTTAGCTCCAGCGTCGCCAAGAAGGTGTTGATAGTCGCGTCCTTCATCTTAGACGTCAGCTTGAAAGTAGCAACGAAACTCTTCCAGATCTGCATATGATACCTCAAGGATACTTGCATGCGCAACTGCAAAGCCATATCTTTTTTATCCTAGCAGTTGGTCGTCATACTGTCAATAGGATAATCTCGTCGCACTCCAGAGTGCACCGACCTTATGCCGCTCTAGATCATGTGCGAATTGAACTTCCAGGAGAGAGGCGTTCCAATGGGCAACGAGCTCGAGGATGTCGGCGAATTACGTCTGCTCTAACTTTGCTGACGTTGACAGCAACGAATATTTGGTATCAGGCATCCCAGCAAGTCGAGAATAGAGTGTCTTCGGCAAGGACTAGGGCTGCGGGACAAGGGACGGTGCCATGCGGAGGTGACTTCACGGAGGCTCCCTCCGAAACTCTACCTCAACGTCATGCCGGCTTCCTCTACTGCATTCCCATCTTGAAGTTTTCTATCAATGTCAAACCAGGGTCGATATCACGCGCAGCTGCTGGGGAGATCATTCTGTGTATGTAGGATCGTGCTTTGCTGATGGCCGCGATGTCGCACTCGGATGAGTCGGATCATAACCAGGTCACAGACGTGTTGTGCACGTCACCACATTCGTCAACAAGCCTCCTAAACTTGAGGCCATGGTTTCAATGCCGAGATTATGGGCCAAAGCCATCTTCTCCCATTTGGTACGAGAAAGAGACCTCGGGATTACTTTGAAGCCACAAGCCCTGCCTCAGCCTGATCCCACTTGCAGCAACAGTTGAAACCCAAATAGTGCAGTCTATTACCGGCAGGAAACCATGGGGCTACCGACTGAAATAAAAAACTACATAGTCTACCGAGTATGCGATCTTCCGCCAAGAAATGAGGCTCAATATATCCCGGATTTGGACATATAGCCAGAGATATATGGATTGGACAAGGTCACAAGGATGTCCTTCATAACAAGTATTGTCCAATTTATTCTTGATAGCTCATTGCACAACCAGATCTTCAATCTTTACGGCATGGAGTTCACTCGGTGACGAGCCCTCCGTCCAAATTCACATATGAGCTCGATGGTCCTCGACTGCCCAAGACCTAGGTGCTTTGCACTTCTGAACTCCACGCACACAAGTACGTTTCGCACCATCTCACACGTCCCGCAATCCTCGAGTGCTAGAAATCCTTGGCTGCGCGGATACAATTACAGATCCAAGTTACGATGCAGCTCCTCACAAGACTCAATACCGCGCTGCTCGCGGCCTCCTGTCAGTACTCGAACCTAGAGCCCACTCCCAACGATCCACGTTCTAATTGACCTGCTGGTACAGTTGCACAGACATGTCTGGCACAAAGCGCGACAACTTACACTGACTCCGCAACCAACATAACCTTCTCACTCATCGACCCTGAGCTCGGGGACGGAGATGCCTTGTTCGAGTTCGGCATGGTCCTTCCGGAAAGCGCCCTCACGACAGACACCTACGATTACATTGGCTTCCTGGTAAGCTACTGTCCTCGTCCCTTAAACAAGACGTTCGCTGCTAACCCACACAGCGATGCGCCATGACCAACGGCTCAGCATGGTGTGGAGTTTCCCACGGCGCCGCGGGCCAGATGACGAACGCCCTTCTCCTGATGGCATGGCCATATCAGCAGGATGTTCTCACATCTTTCCGCTATGCAGATGTACGTTGAAAACAAAACACATCCATCCCAATCCCCGCCCCAACAACGGAGCATTTTGCTGACTCATCACACACAGGACTACGTGCTCCCCGGCGTCTACACGGGCCAAGCCAACCTCACGACCCTCTCCTCGCGCGTGACCACCACCGCCGCAGGAGGCACCAACGAAAGCACCTTCGAGATCGTGTACCACTGCCAGAATTGCCTGCAGTGGAGCCAGGCCGGCGGCCAGGCCGGCAACGTGTCGACCAGCAACGGCGGCAGCGCGCTCGGCCGCGCCGCGGCGAAGCTCGGCCCCACCAACGCCGGCTGCCCGAGCGACATCAGCTTCGGGTTCCACGACAACGGCTTCGGCCAGTTCACGGCGGACTTTAGCAATGCGACGAGCGCGCAGTTCGACGCGTGGGCGGCGCTGCCGGCGAAGAACGGCGCGGCGGCGGCGGCGGCGGCAAGCTGTGCTGGGGCTGGGGCTGGGGCGGGGAATGCTACGAGGTGAATGACCATTGTCCTGTGCGAGGTTTTCCCGTGCTGCGCTGCGTATTTACTTTCTTTTGGGGGTTGTTTTTGCATGTTCTGACGGCCAACGTGTAGTGCACCTAACGCAACGGCGACGTCTCCTGCCACGGCCTCGGGCTCTGCAGGTTCGTCGAACTCTGGGCCCGCGGCTTCTGGAGGCTCTATGGTTGCTATGGCGGGTCTATTGACTGCTATGTCTGCAGCGGCTGCGACATTGATGGTCATGATGTAGGAAGCGGGTGAGCCCATGGATCTGTGGATGAGAGATCCTATAAACGACGTAGAAAGTACATACCCAGAAGAAGCGAAGTAATGGCAATATGATGAACTCAACTCCTGATAGGGCCCAACCCAAAATGAAGATAGAACCGAACATAGCCCAGACTTTGTTGATAGCCATGCACTAGTAGGAGAACGCCATGACGGGGCTTTGTCATATAGCTTCTGGGGTGCTGATGCCAGCAAAGAAGATAGTACCCTGGGAGCATTAGCCCTCCCTCAAACGGCCAAATTCGGCTACCACTTCATTCGCAGTCTTGCGTGTACGCCGAAGAAGCAGCCAAGCAGGTCGTCAGATAGCTCGCCTTATGGCCAACCGCTCGAGACGCGCAAGATCAAGTTCCCCCCTTTTCATAGGAGTAAGCCGGTGTGAAACAAAACATCTCTTCAGTACTGACAATTGTTTCCTGCCCTCGAGTCAAGCGAAACACCAAGCCGCTGACACCGCAGGCAAGAAAACCGTCCCTGCTGTGCAGCGCATAACTTCTCCTTTTGATCGACGCCAAGCCGCTCACGATGCTGACCGACCGCGCCCACCTTCCGGCCGTCGTCTGAACTTTCAGATGGACTGAAAGCGTATGCCTATTTTCGAATATAGGATAAACGCGTATTTGTTTCTTCGTGGCCTCGTCATGGTGCCCTCAGCCTTGCGCAGCCACGATGTTTGTGAGGCGTTTTGCTCAGGAGTTAGGAGTTGAGGGGCGTGTGGTGAGGTTCTCGCGGAGGCGGAGGCCACCATGACAGGCGACGCACAAATCGTCAAAGTGATAAAAGGATGAAGTTCGTCAGGCCTTGGATATTTAGAAAACCTCATCATCATCATCATCAAGCACATCACCAACATTCACACAGCAATTCCAACAATCCTCACACCAAACAGTTCCAAGACTTCCACACAAAAAGCCCACAAAACCCTCCTCCCATTTCTCAAAATGCAGTTCAACACCCTCGCCCTCCTCCTCTCCCTCACCGCCTTCACCACCGCCGCCCGCCTCCCCACCGGCCTCACCACCGCAAAGCGCACCCACGTCCTCAAGCGCGCCACCTGCGACGTCGCCCCCTCCGCCTCCACAACCACCGCCACCAACGTCCAGCCCCTGTCCACCCCGACCGCCACCACCGCCGCGAACTGCCAGTCGCAGTGCGAGAGCAACACCCAGTGCCAGTCCTTCGTCTTCGGCACCACCGCCGCCGGCGCGGTGCAGTGTCTGCTGTACGCCGTGCCCGCCGCGCAGATCCCCGCCGCCGCCGCGCAGGACGGCAGTGTGACGGCGTTCGATAAGGCGTGCACGGGGGTGCCTACGACGGCGCCTACGACGTCGTCGACGACGACGACGAACACGGGGTCGACTGGTGGTGGCGCGGCGGGAGCAAGCACTGGCACTGGCACTGGCTCGACGCCTGGAACGGCTGGTGGCAACGGCATCAACAACCGCCGCCGCGGCCGCCAGACACTGGCAGCCCGCGCCGACATCTGCGGCACTGCGCCGACCGGGCCCTCGACGCAGAGCGCTCCGACGCCGCTGCAGACGCTGACGGCTATTGACTCCGCCACGGCGTGCTTGGATGTGTGCAAGCAGACGACGGGGTGTAAATCGTAAGTTTTTTTTTTAGTTTTTTTTTCCCCTTTTCCTCCACTTCCCTGTGAATGTCACTGTACCAAAGCAGCACCCAGCTAACTCGCTCTGTGTCTTTCTTCAGCATCGAGTTCGGCAAGACTTCCGCGGACGGGCAGAACCAGTGTCTGCTCTTGAACGTGGCTGCTTCGGAGCTTCCGGCGCCTGGGCAGGGTCAGAGTCTTGTGGCTTATAACGTGGGTTGCTAGGTGGGATTGTTGGGCTGGGAGGCACTTGGGAGGAGGTGTTATGGGGGAATAAAGGACTGCTGATGTTAGAGAGGACGGCGTACTGGATAGAACTGGGAAATAGCGTTTTGAACTTACAGATATCTTCATCATCTTGCCTGCCCGTCAAAACCGGCCTATGCCTCGTCAATCACCGGAGATTAGGAGCCGCCGTCTGTCTTCAGTGTCTTGCACGCCTAATCACACACTACACGCGTTAGCAGTTGGAAAACATTGAACAGCACTCGATGCGCAGCCTTGTCAGTAGAAATCCGAAGGCATTGATGTTTGGTATCTGATGCTAGTGCTCTCACAATGGCCTATAGAAACGCTTCCCATGATATATCTATCATCTCTTCAGCGGTTCTCGCCATGGGGTATATATTAGCATGGAGCCCCCCAAGCAAGTTGGGGACAAACCAGCTGTGAAAGACCATCTCCTGTGAACGCCGCAAATTTTAGCCAACCCTCTCCATGCTTTTGCCCCTCCTTGAACTCCACTGATGCAATTATGCAATCAAACAAAGAAAATAACCGTCCGATGCGCCCCAGTTGGTATTACTGACCGTGAACATTGCCAGGCAAGGCCGAACGCAGAGGCGTAATGCAGCAGCGGCGAAACGCCGCATCGCCAAAGCTCCATGAACAGCTCAGAAGTCCCGCAAAGTTCCCACTATGTTGTCCATTCGCATCAGATGAGCAAGGAGCATCTCTTGTTTGTCCATCACCCTTACGAACCGATCGTAGTGACGCTCCTGGATCATCTCCTGCTCTCGGCCTCGCACATCATCCCGCTTGACAAGATCGAGAATCTCGGCTTCCTTCTGCCGCTCGACGATCAATCTCTGCATGCAGCGCACCATCGTTTTGTAGCTGTTGTCGAGAAGTCGGTCGATGCAGCGCTCGGTGTCGGTCCAATAGAGGAACAGAGTGCGACTAGCAGTTCGGTTATTGTCTCGTGGGACTTCCTGGATGTCGGCGAATCCGAGCATTTGCATCTTGATCATCAGTGATTGAACATCCATCTTGGGCATCAGCGCGATGTTTGGTAGCGTCTTCTCGTCCAGCTTGCCCACCCTACGCAAGATGCGCACTAGCCGCAAGCCCGTGCGGCCGACGGTACGCTGAATGGTGGTATCAAGCTCTGCAACCTGAAGTGACCGCATCAGAGGCTCAAAGTCGACAGTCCAGGATTCCATTGCGGTGTGACGCAGGAACGGGTTCTCGCCTTCACAGAGAAGGAGAAGATGTTGGCGGAAGTGTTCTCGGCGGGTGAGCTTCAGAGGTGCGTTCTTGTTCTCAAAGCTGACTTTGTGCCCATTGACACCGTTCATCTCGTCCTCCTCACCAGCATCATGGCCATTGGCTTCGTCCACTTCTGACTCCTCTTCCTCATCAGAGCTCGCTTCTGCAACGATCTCGACCTCCTCGTACAACGGCTTCGTCCCCGGCTTTTGATCGCGAATCCTGTTGGCATTTTTGCGGTCCATCTGCGAGGGTTTGACTTTGCCAATTCCGGCGGACAGATCGAGCGTCGGGTCTAATTTGTCGAAGACTTCGTGGGTTGAGATCTTAGTGTCTACATCCGAAAACCCGTCATCGGCGTTGTTACCATCGAGCTTGGGATCCAGGCGGCATCTTGAGACTTTCTTCGTCAGGTGCTGCAGGAGCGCACTGTACACTGCAGCAGTCGTCTCGCTGTATGCTTCAGAGGCAGCGTGGACAAGGTACTGGTTCCGAATCTCCACGGCACACTTCTCGTAGTTGACACGTAGAACAATGTCACCCTGGATGTCGTTAGTCAGAGAAACCTTACGTCGCGTGAGTTCGTACTTACCTCAAGCGTCAGCCCGTCGTCTTGGTCAGGTAGGCCCGAGTTGACTGTGCTCCAACCCGCCAACTTCCTCCGCTTGTTCGCATGTGTCTTGGCCAAGATCTTTCCTTTAAGGCTAAGGGGCTCGTCGCGAACTTCTCGGAGTCTTCTAGCCACTTTGTTGTCGTAGTCCTCTTTGCCTTTTCCGCCACGAACACCACCAGGGAAGTCACGGGCTCGGATGGTGTCTTCCTCGAGCTTCCGTACATCGTCCCAATGGCGGAATGAGTTCTCGACCACACAGCACACTAGTTCGGTCTGAATCAAGTGCGCCAACACCTCGTCCAACTCTTGCAGAGACCTGATGTGCAGCCCGGTCTTGTCGTCTGGCTTGGCGATTTTAGGCTCGTCCGGGTCGGCAAACGGGTCGTCTTCCTCTGCGTCATCGTCGTGCGCGTCGCCATTTGTGTGGCCATTTGTAGCGCCAGAGGATTGCCCTGCCTGTTTAAACTTGGCTTGGTAGGCGTCGCGAAGATATTCGACTGGGATGTGGCCCATGGTAAGAAGGTTCAGCATGACTTCCTTCTCCTTTTCGCCATAGATGTCTCCGACGATATCCAAGATCTTGCCGGTGCGTAGTAGATTGTACGCGGCATCGGGGTTTGCGGTGTAAATCGTGTGGCCGGACTCGGTTTGGAAGTAGAGTAGATTGTTCTGTAGGAGGACGACGAGGCCATGGCGCAGCTGGCGGGGCGTGAGGGAAGTGAGTTGAAGAAGTTGAGGAATTGCGGAACGGCCCTTGTTCATGAGGGCTGCGAAGATGCGCTATGGGCGATACAATGGGTCAGCACGCGACACAGTCATAAGTCGCGCCGGAGGGTCGACACGCGCCCCGAACGGAGAGTACGTACCGACGGAAGCTCTCCATAGATGTCATCGATGAGGAGAGTGCAGAGCTCTGCCAGGTTCTTGGTCTGTGAAGTTGTCAGTACATCTGAAGGTTTTGGTGACATCTCCAGAAGGGCAGGCTGCCATTTGCCGCAGGCAGGTCGCAAAGAAGGACTCACTGTGTGCATGGTCGCAATGTCAAGCAATAGGCGGCCGAGGAACACTCTCACTATTCCTCAATGGCCAGTATAGCTATGGTGTCTTCATTGGGAGGTGTGCCAAAGTGTTGTTTGTAGTATAGAAGAAGGATGAGAATAGTTGTAGCCAGTGTGAAGATATCGACCTTGCGCAGCAGCTGCGGCTTAAAGTCTACAAGTTTTTGGGTGGGGGACAAGATGCCCCTCTAGGCGCCCCTGCCTAGTGTGCCGGCAGGCAGGCCTCGGAACCTTCCAAATGTATGGAGTACCACAGCTCAGCTTCAAGACAAAGTCAATAATATGGAGCTACATACAGAGTGCAAAGAAATCGAAAGCTAGGACATGAAGCAAATGCAATTGGACGGAGGTGTTTACACAGAATATAATTATCTCAAAGACAATGCATTGCTATGATGAATAGCCATGTCAACCTAGTGCCAGAGAGGTGACAGGGCTTAACTAATACTGTATGTGCCTCTCCAAATTACCCATACTATACCAATCTAGTCACTTGCATGGCACAGGAATTTTGTAGAATCTGTAGGTCATGGAGCAGATGGTGGGACAGAATACTTGCCCTCATGATACAGGAAGAGCAGCGCAAAAAGTTACAATGCCAGAGTGCACTGAGTGCAAAGTTGCAGACAATTTCAAGGCCTGGGTGCAGGGATGTACAGCCGGCAGACCAATCAAGACGTCAGGATTCTCCGATTGTTCAGCAACGTGCATGGACCAGACACTCCGTTCAATTCCGCAACTCCAAAGCTCTGTACACTGCGCCAATTTCCAAGCCGCATCAACATCCAACAACCACCACCCCCCCTCTCTCACAATGATCGGTCGGTCAGCTCTGACGAGGGGCGCCCAGATTGCCCTGAGGCGAGACGGCGCAAAGCTCGCCCAGAAACGCGCCTATGCTGCCACCGCCGGTGCCTCTACCGAGACTGCCTCCTTCGAGTCCACCGACATCAACGGCATCAATGTTGCCTCCCGCGATCCCCGAGCCCCTACTACCCGCCTCACTGTCGTCGCAAAGGCCGGTACCCGTTACCAGCCCGCGCCGGGTCTGTCCGTGGGACTGGAGGAGTTTGCATTCAAGGCGAGTCGCTCCCGTCATATGGCCTTGCCATCCAGCGCGCACGCGGCAAGAGCCGGGACACAAGGAGTGATCATGGGCTAACTTGCCATTGGACACGCAGAACACCGACAAGCGATCCGCACTGAGAATTACAAGGGAGTCCGAGCTGCTGGGAGGTCAATTGAAGGCATACCACACTCGCGAGGCTCTTGTTGTCGAGGCCGCGTTCCTGCGCGAGGACTTGCCATACTTCACCGAGCTGCTCGGTGAGGTCATCACCAAGACCAGATACACAAGTAGGTGGAGCCCTTCGTCAGCAAAGGCTTTCTGTTGCATGTGTTAACATGTCCAAACAGCGCACGAGTTTCAAGAGGAGGTCGCACGCGTTCTGCAACTCAAGCAGGGCAAGCTCGCCCACAACGCCCTGGCACAGGCTCTCGATAACGCTCACGCCGTCGCTTTCCACAAGGGTCTTGGATCCTCGATTTACCCGTCCAGCTCGACCACTCTCGGCCCTTACCTTAACGAGCACACTGTTGCCGACTTCGCCGCTGCTGTCTACACGAAGCCCAACATCGCCATCATTGCCGATGGCGCCACGCAAGCGAACCTGTCAAAGTGGATCGAGCCTTTCTTCAAGGATGTCCCCGCCTCGTCTACCAGCCCCATGCAGCTCTTCACCGAGGCCACCAAGTACTACGGTGGTGAGCAGCGCACGTCGGCCACCGGCAGCAATGCTATCGTCCTCGCCTTCCCCGGTTTCAACCTCTCCTCCGACAAAGCCGAACTCGCCATCCTGACGGCTCTTCTTGGTGGCGAATCGAACATCAAGTGGTCTCCCGGCTTCACCCTGCTGTCTCAGGCCTCCGCTGCCTCCCCTGGCGCCACCATCGTTGCCAAGAACTTCGCCTACACTGACGCCGGCCTGCTCACGATTCAAATCACTGGATCTGCTGCGGCTGTTCGCAAGGGTGCTGAGGAGGCTGTCAAGGCTATCAAGAGCGTTGTTGAGGGTGGTGTCACCAAGGATGTTCTGGCTAAGGCCATTGCTAAAGCCAAGTTCGACCTGCTCACGGCCAATGAGTTGACTGGCGCGGGTATGGTTTCCGCAGGCAACAGCCTGATTCACGGCGGCAAGATCTTTGAGGTTGCCAGTGCTCTAAAGAGCTACGAGGCGGTGACTGCTGACAAGGTCAAGGCGGTAAGATTTGCTCTACTCATACACAGACTCCAAATGGTAACAGATGCTAATTCGATTCCTCATAGGCGGCGAAGTCGTTGTTGGATGGTAAGGCGACTGTGGCGGCGACGGGAGATCTGTACGTTCTCCCATACGCGGAGGAGATTGGCCTCAAGGCATAGTAGACACGCTATAGACGGTATCGGGGAAGGGTTGGGAAAATGTACAACACTTGCAAGTCTCCGCCGTTTTAGAGGTGCCAAGGGACGCTGTGGACATATCACAATTCTAGACACACAAGCAAGCAAGCATCCAAAAATTTCAATTTGTTCTGAACTTCAACTCTGCTGAATCTTGGTGGTTTCTTGACCTTGCGGATTCATGAAGTTGGAAGAAGCCTCTCCCAAGCATGATGCTGTAGTAGCCGTCTTCGTTGTGAAGTCGGTTGTCTGCTGACTAATCAAGCATCAGAGATACGTAACCACATGCAATTGGAAGCTGCCGCAAGCTGTCCAGACTGCGACAACGACACAACCATCCACTCCTTAAACTCCTTCCCAACTACAGTCTTGTCCTGCCAGCAATTGATATCAGGTAAGGCAGTACTCAGTCTCTTTTCCAGAATTGCTGGAATATTCTGACCCATCCATACTCAGCTCCGCGATATTGCAACGAAGCCGAATCCACCTACCTCCCACCAGTTAACAAACAACCTACTACATTGCCCAAAATGATATCCGACGACACCCTCTACAACCTGGCCAACAACCTAGGCATCCTGGCTGTGGTAGCCATCATGGCATACCACTGGATTGAGACAAACTCCAAAGGCAGGGCTGAGCCCATTGTGGGAGCTGGCAAGACAGCTGTCACACTGAAGTGATAGGGCTGTTGCTAGGCCTAGAACTTCAAACATGAACACGCCACGCCTGGGAACGGGAGGCTATGGGGGTATCAGGCTTGTGGGGATGGCTGCGGAAGGGTTGAGGAAGACGATACTTGGCCTGGCACACGCTGCACAAGGGGCGGCCACAATGAATGCACATTGGCAGGGCTGACGATGGCCAGTAATACTGCAGGAGCTGCTACTTGAGAAGAGAGGAGATGGGCCGCTGGCGATGATACCAGCACAGACTCTGCAAAACAATGGAATGGGGGACAGGCGCTGCTCCCTCTTTGCTGTCACCGCAAATGCCGTGTATTCCGTGGTCTCAGGTTGAGTGCATGCTATGACATGTGATGGTCCTTGCAGACATTGAACTGTCCAACAACGACTGCAGTATTGTTCTCTTAGTAGAAAGCTCTAGCAATTAGACTGATCTCCATGGACTAGTAATTTGAAGACTTGCCAGCATATATGATTGTACCAAGAATTGAAGTGAGGCGCATTTGAACGCTGCTTGCATCATTGGAACATCGGCATCAATGTCTTGGCAGGGGGCTGAGTCAGAATCTGCAGACCCCTGTCGTTTCCCTCTTGCCTTTTGCAGGCAGCAAGGCTCCTGCCACTCCTCCCTCAAAATGCGCTCCTTACCCTTGCCCCCCTTGCGCCAGTGAGCTTCACCTTTCTCTTGTTATTGAGCCTGCCTCTTACCTGCAACCACCACCAACTGTCACACACTTTACACTCTTCACTGCCGGCGTTCATTCACTTCTCGAGCCCTTCACTCTGCCATTCCAGTTTAATCTGCCGCCTTCCATTCAATTCCCTGCCCGCTTCACGCGAACCGCAGCTACAAAACAAACCGCCACGCCAGACTTGCGCACCTGCCCACTTGCAAGTTGAACCGACCACTTTCCGCCCACACCACAACGCGTCACGCACTCCTCGTTTGCCTCTTCTTTGCGAACATCGTTCTCAACATCATTTCCTGCTCCGTCTATCGAACCTTGTAGTCGAGCAGCATCTTTGATCCGCCGCTGTCGCATTCTCTCGACGCGTCGCCAATCACGACCGATACCACCCATCAAAGTACCCATCCAACTACCAAACATCAACAATCGCAATGGCTTCCAAGCTCGGTCAGTCTCTCGATGAGATCCTCAAGGACCGCAAGTCCCGCGCTCCCCGTGGCGGTCGCCGCGGTGGTAAGTCCACCGTCAAGGTCGCCCCGACCGGTGGCATCAAGAAGAATACCGCCCGCCCTGTCGCCAAAAACGGCAAACAGGTCTCTGCCCGCGGCGCAAAGACTGGCCCCACCGGAAGTGTCATCCAGATGAGCAACCTGGTAAGCAAATAGAACCCCTCGCCATTCTCCCAGACTTGTTGCTGACCCCCTCCAGCCCAGAGACGTCTCCGAGACCCAGATCAAGGTATGTGATCGATGAGGCTTGCAAGCCTTTGGGGACTTATGTCGGCACCTACCTTCCATCGCGTATTATACCGGCGTTCTCCATCCTCGGTCTACCAAATCGCGATCATCCATCCTATGCAACCACATGCACTGGCCTGGCCTGAACACAGAGTCTCCTTCCCCGCACCCAGTGATCAGTCCCTGAACGACACTGTGGCTTGCATAGCGGATAGTCGAGCGCCGCGTTCGCGCAGCATGACAGGTCACTCAGATTGCCTGGCAAGCTTTCGTAAGAGCCCTGTCTGCGACGAATAATCCGCGGTCAAGTGTCAGGCCCACAAGTGCCGTGCTGTGCGACTCTTGGTTGGTAGCCAAGACGAGCAACTACACCACCATCACCCCGCGAGCAAAGCAGTGAGCAGCAGCGACTTTCGATTTTCGAATCTCGAGAGGCCAAGGAAATCCCCACCGTGCCGTTGGAGCTCTACGTCCGCAGAGTTGTGGCCGGGAGCGCCTTCATGGCACGCGCAATAGCCTCGTCCGAACACTGGGTGCAGGTGTTGTACCCATGAAATCGAGCGGCGAGTTATTTTTGAAGCTTCGGTTGCAGCTTGAAAATGCTTGGGTGGGCGTGAGATGTGGTGCGAAGGGTTCTGGTGGCGCAGACCCTCAACTCCACGCGTTGTTGACGGCTGGGACGGGATGGATCGGAACAACGAGGGCTTTTGGCGAACTCTCAATCTAATGCTCACTGCTTTGCTCGCCCTCCCTTCGTGCCGTGGAGGATTGTGCGGCCTATGGAACAACGACGACGATCTCGAACGCGGCCAACGACATATCGACTCATTGTTTACTTGGGTCTTCCTCCGATCTTTGCTAACCCGTTTCTTCTTCCTGCTCAGGACTACTTCACAGAACTCAACAAAGACATCAAGGAGGGCCGCATTGGTACCATCCGCAAGGTCGAGCTGATGTACGGCCCCCCTCCCGCCAGCGTTCCTCTCGGCAAGGTGGAGGTCTCGTTCCAGCAGAGCGATGCCGCCTACAAGGCTGTTGAGCGCCTGAAGAATCTCAAGATTGACAACAAGCCCATCCACGTGAGTTCTCCCTGCCGTTCTCCTGCTTGTCTGTTTTAGTCCTGGCTCTGACACCGTATTCAGCTCCGTGTGATCGTCTCCGGCGACGCCGTTCCCGAACCCCCTTCTCTTAGCGCGCGCATCACCAACGCTCCTCGATCGGCTGCCTCGACCAAGGCTGGTGCCAAGAACGGCAAGAATGGTGCTGCCCCAGCTAAGAACGCTGCTGGCGCCGGCAAGAAGGGCCGTGGTGGAAAGGCCAAGAGCTCTCGCCCAGCCAAGAAGTCCGCGGATGAGCTGGATGCTGAGATGGCCGACTACTTCGACCCTGCGAAGAATACCAACGATGCTGCGCCGGCTGCCAACGGCGGTGACGCCCAGATGGCTGACGAGATTCTGTAAAGCGGCATTGATGTTGCGGTGATGGGATTTGACATGCCTTTCTTAGATGGGATTTGCAACAAGCGCGAGGGATATGATGATCAGGTGCTTGCGGTCAAGCTGAATGGGACAACCCGGGCACAATTCTCGGCCAGGGATGGGATGGTTTTCGACATTTGGCTTCCTTTACTACTCGCGTCTACAGCTGGCGCGCTCGCGGAATGTGGAAGGGACAACAGGGGCAACTAAGATTGAACGCTACACCGTCTGCCTCGAAGGGCAACTACACACTAAAGGCTGAGGGCGTCTCCGTGGATGAAGCTTGATAGGTTCTCATGGATTGGGAGTAATATACGCCTTCTCTCTTGGCTTTATTTCTGTGCGCATCTCACGATTCTGATTTAAAACTTGACCAAGAGTAGAGCCTTGCTGCCACCGCGTTAAAGGAAATGAGGGCTCTCGGAAGCTCTGTTCTCAGAGATATTGAGTGATTTTGTGCAGTCTATTTACTCCCGGTCCAATCTCCTGCACAATTGACAATTCGCTCTGTCATGACGTTCTACGACCGTACGAATCGAGACCACACCGACCTTTCGTGACGGGCAGAAACCAGTAGTGGAGCTGGTAAAGATGATTCGACGCCGTCGTCGACGGTCTTACCAATCTACGACCGTCTCCTTCCTGGCACTAGGTAGTGCCGCTCGGCCTTTTCTTCGGCCTGTTCACACTAGGTACTTTTCCAGTACCCCGACGTATGATGTCCGGTCCTCCTGGGACCTCTGCTGGAAGCTTTCGGTAACCATTCTGCTCTCTTCGCCTGTCTCGCTCGGCCTTCTTCTCGCGCCTTTCGTCGTCCTCTCGTTGCCGCGCTTCGTCTTCTCGATTCCGCCTGCCATTATCGGCCTGTTGACGGCGCTGTGTGTCTGCTCTGGCCTGCCATTGGCGTTCTGCTTCTCGGCGCTGGCGATCGGCCTGCGCCCACTGCTCATACTGTCTGTTGTGTTCTGCCTCCGCCTCTGCTTCTTCCTGCTCGCGATTCTTCCTGTCGAGCTCACGACGAACCTCTTCACGACGTTCAGCATCCTTGCGCTTATCTTCCTTGCGCTTATCTTCCTTGCGCTTATCTTCCTTGTGCTTATCTTCCTTGCGCTTATTTTTCTTGCGCTTTCTCTCTTCAGCATCGCGCGCGACTTCTGCCTCGTACGCCAGCTCCCTTTTCGCAGCTGCAAGTTCCTGCTCTGGAGAGACCCTCGCATATGCATCAGTTGAAGGGGATCTGGCGTGTTGGTGTCCTTGTGTGTTGTGATCATGAATTGGGTCCTGGACGGTATACCTAAATTCGGTCGTCTTGGCGCCCTCTGTGCCCCGGGAGTCCACGGCGTATTTAGTGGTCGTTGTCTTTCTCGTCGTGTGTTTAGCTTCTATTGGCTGAACATGGATGTTGAACTTTCGAGCGAGGAACTCAGGAGATAGACCCGAAGATAATGGGTCAGAGCCCCCATGGATCGGGCCACTAAGTCGCTGGGACGCGTACGGTTTGGGCCGTGCTCTCCCCCCAGATGGTGGTGGTCTTGTCTTGTCTTTGCCCTCTTGCTTGGGCAGAGTAGGGCCTCCAGTCGCATGTCCGAAGCTTTCACTGATGCTAGATCTTCTTTGATTCCGTGAGACATCTCCTGGGCCTCGAGAACCGCTTCTGGCTCTTCCAGGAGTGTACGTGGCGGTGTTATAGCCATCAGTATGTTCGTCATGCTGAACAGGGACGGAAGGACGTCCTGGATGTGCTGGACGGCCGCGGTGTCCTGGCCGTTCACGGTCAAACCCGTCTTTTCCCTCTTTCTTGGGCAGAGCAGAGGACGGAGCCACGTGTCTGAAGGTCTCACTGATGCTGAGTCTTCTTGCCTTCTGTGAGGCACTTTCCGGGTCTTGCGACATACTCCTGTCTTTCCTGGTGTTGAAGTTGAACCGGTCGGTGTTATAGCCACCGGCTCGTCTGTCATGCTGAACATGGGCTAGGTGGCCGCGCCTTCTTGGCTCTTCATTGTCAGATTCATCTGTTTCTTCTTCCTCCTCGTGAGGCGGGTCAGGGGCATGTGGCGGCACCGGGAAATTTCCCACGTCCTTTACGCCAAGTCTATCACTTGGTCGGTGCGTACCACCTCGTCTTCGTGAAGGCCTCCTCGCTCTCGCTTTCGCTGCCTTGTCGCTGGTCGTGTTGCCGTAAGCTCCGCGCTCGTCGGCCTGGGAAGAGTCGGAGGAGAAAGAATACTTCCGACCGCGCCGACGTGGTGCTTGCTTTGCGCGGCGCCTTGGGCCGTCACTGTCAGAATCCTCGTCTTGGCTGGAATACGATGTGACTGTCGGTTTCGTTCCTGCGTTGCTTGCTCTCCTGACCCTTCCTTGGAAGGGCTGGGCTGATCTCGGTGGAGGTGGAGGTGCTGGGTCGGCAAGATCAACATGTGGCCGTCTGGGAGCTGTCATATACTCGCTCTGGTACGGGGTGAATGAAAATGTCGGCTTGATTCCGGCTTCACTTGTTCTTCTGACTCTTCCTGAACGCGGTTGTGCTGGCCCTGGTGGGTTTGGAACTGCGCGGTGAGTCTGGAGTGGCTTTTCGGAGGCTGTTGGATACCCATCTTGCTTCCGAGAAGGCTCAGGCTTTGAATGTCCATATTGCGTGCGTCCTCTAGATACCTGTGGCTGCTGGTCATAGTCTTCTTCTCTGGCTGCATGGCCGTTATCTGCTTCTTCAGTGTACCTCCTTTGTGCCTTTGGTCGTTGTGGGGTAGGGTCATAGCCAAATGGCTGTCTTGAAGTTGCTTGCTCTTGGAAAAGCCGAGGCCTTGGATCTCCATGTCGGCTGGATTCTGTGGGCTGCTGTGTTGGGAAACCATGATGTCCACCATCACCAGCGGTCTGATTCCGGCCCGCCTGTTGTCTACGTGAGCTGAGATTTTCATCATTACCAGATCTACTGGCGTCCCTGGCCTCGGTCCCCGGAGGTGGCCTTGGGTGTTGAAATGCAGGAGCGCGAGGAGGATTTGTGTGCTGCGGTGTGGCACCGCCCCCGGCCTCATGTGCTGGATGCCGTCCTGTGTCTCGAAACGTATATGTTTGTGAAGAACCCGTATTCTGCGAGCTCTGATAAAAACGGTATCCTCCCAAAGCAGGGTCATATCGAAATGGAAACTGTTTCGGCCCAGACCGTTCTCGAGCTCTTCGCTCCCTCTTCGTATCAAAGGACTGCTTCGCGTCGGGATCTGTCAGAAGTTGGTAAGCCTCGTTGATTTGCTTAAACCTCTCCTCTGCCTGTTTGGTAATATCGGGGTCCTTGTTTCCATCTTTGTCCTTGGCTTTGTCGGGATGGCATCGTAGTGCAAGCTTCCTGAACGCCTTCTTTATTTCGTCTGAGGTGGCGTTTGGTGCGACCCCGAGAGTCTGGTAGTGGTCAATGAAGTTATCGTCCATCCTTTGTGGGCAGTTTTGACCACAGTTTCGAGCGTATCACAATGAAGATTAGAATTCAGCGATGGGGACAAAAAAACCAGAGGGTGTTGAGAGATTCGTGTCTCTACAGATAGATATATGTCCTCCCACAAACTCTAACTATCAACTGCCTCTCGCCAACTTCATTTACCATCAACCCAGCGGCCAGCGTCCTGCTTGGAGGACCGCACAAAGACTGGTGACAATTTACTCAACCGAACCAACATGTCCTGAGATCAAGGCCAGGGACCTGTCGAGAATCCAACTTAAAATGTTTCTTTCGTGCTCAGCTTTCCCGGCGCATCTGATCTGAACCAACGGTGTCACACATGATGGGCCGCGGCCGTGGCCGGACCTGACCCGCCACCAACTACCGGGCCTCCATATACTATGTTACTTGACACTCCCCGTCCAACCTGGCCAATTTTTTTGTTTTATTTTTTCTGCTTTTCTTCCCCAAGGGAAGTTGTCTACGTCAGTGAAGGATAAAGCTTTCCCGATGATATCAACGTGCTTGACGCATAGGAGATTGACCACGTTTAGAGGTCATTGTCAGGAGACATCCGCCCCAGTTCCACCTGGCCATTTACACTCTCACCTGTCTTTCTGCCACGTGGAAGCAACACAAATAATGTGACTGATCGTGCAGACTCGGAAGACACAGAAATAGAGCCGGCGCCCAGCTCACGTACCCCATGATTTCCTACAACTGACTCCAAAGCGGCGGCGGCGACATATGTGAAGCTTATTGGTATTCCCTGGCTGAATAGACAAAATCGGAGTTCATCAAGGGACGATCATCAGATATCAACGTTGAGACGTATGCTGAATAGAGTATCCCTTGTATTGCTAAACTTGGATGAACACCCGCTATGTGTGTCTGCTTGTAAACTAATGTTAACGCAGCTTAGAAGCAAGCACAACAGTGCAAAAGCATAGCAAGAAAGAAGGAAGACACCCGCTTTAGCTCCATCAAAGAACTGAAAGTCTGCGAGCAAGACAAACAGCAGGCTTCAGTGGGCAATAGCCCAAGTGAACACACCATTAGCACCCGTCAAATTACATAGTCCATGGCATCCCCGATTCCGTCTACATGTGAAAGCCCGTGGTCATTAGCTCTGTTGCTATTCGTTCCATTGGTTTGCACTGCGGTGCCGCTATAGGGTCGTGCGTCGGCGAAGTGGTAGGAAAGGGGTCTCCCTTGAGCACTTATCTGAGGATCCCCATGCTTACCCACAGGCGATGTGGATCGTATCAATGGACCGGCGTCCCGAAAATACTCGTGAGGACTGCTGCTTTGATGGCCCTCACCGAACGCAGATTTTGAACTTGCTGTCCCATTCCGGAGGAAAGGGTTGGTCGTATCCGCAGCATGGACGAAGGTGGGCTGCCGCTCAGCTGAACTTGCTGGATCGCGCGCATTGTGACCATTGTGTTTTCTGCGAACCGAGGACGCATTTGATTCAGAGCTGGATCCGATCACACTGCTGCTGTGCACTCCAGAAGCGTCAGAAGCCGGTTGCTCGGCACCATGCTCCTCCCGTCCAGCCTCTGACGGGACAATCTCCTCGATCTGGCTTAGATGGGCCGAAGCGGCATAAGAGTTTTCAAAGTCCGGATCTTCGCGAACCAAACTCAGACGGTGTCCCGCGTCTTGTTGAGAGACAGTGTTTGCAGGCGGATTGCGCGACTCCTTGGAGAGCTCCTCGTGGAACTTCGAAACCCGTGCGCCACGCGACTTCGCGTTCATTTGAACATGGCCGTCGTTATCAATGATTATGGTAGTGACTGCCTGTCGACCGGTATACACTTGGGAGGGTGGCGGTGGTGGTGGTGGCAGTTTTGGCGGCGGTAGTTGACGCTGCTGCGTTTGAGTCGAGCTGACCACAGGGCGATGGGTAGAATACCTATCTCCAGATTGGACCGTGGGTCGGAGACTAGGATTGTCCTGAAGCAAGGGCTTATAGGACTTGCTGTTGCTTCCACTACCTACAAACGTGTGACCGGCATTGGAGTTCTTGCCTGAGTGACCGCTCTTGTGGCTACTGCTGTCCTTGCCACTTGCAGGGGGTTGTCCGCCAATGAATGACGATTGGTTGGACTTGACTTGACTTGAAGGCCGCTTCCAAGGTATGAATCTCGTCAGAGCAAAGGTTGCAACTCGCTCTCTCAGCCTAGTCCAATGTTTGGCAACAGCAGCCCCCATGGAACCGGGGAGTAGGGCTAGTTGGCCTCCCGGGCCGGATTGTGTAGCAAGGCCAGGGTACAGATTCGCAAGCTCTGGCGGGACAATAACAGCATCGACAGGTGGCAGGGGACTGTTGCGCACTGGAGGCCGGTCTTCCGCATACAGTTTCCAAACTCGACTTCCCGAAGACTTCCGGCTTCGAGTCGTGCCTGACTCCCCACCGTCGCTCTTCGAGTCGTTTGACTTGTCAGGTCCGGGAGTCTTGCGCTTGAACAGCTTTCTAGCCTAAGAAAACCGACTTCGAGTTGGGCCAGGTTGCAAATCGCGCTCCGACCCAGCGCGATGTGCTCCACGCCGTTTGCGGCAATAGCTGACGGCGAATACAATCAGGGCGAGAAGTACGACCGCACCAACGGCAATGCCTGCTTTCAAACCGGCTTTCGGGTCACCGCCCTTTTTGTCTGTGGGTGGTGAAGAGTGGGTGCGCGGACTGCTAGTCTTTTGAGGCCCCGCCGCTCCGCTTGCTTTGTAAATGTCCGTGTACGGTACAACTTTCCAAGAGGTAGTACCTTCTGTCAAAGGCACCCGAGGGGGGTACTGCTGCGTGTACATATAGTCGACCACAAAGATTGCCTCAACGATGGTCATATTCGAAGCTTCTTTGGGTACAGAAGTCGCCATTGGTCGGGCGCTCGTGTGGGGCTGAGTATCGCTGCTCGACAGGGAGTCGCTGGAGACAGATGTGGCTGTTGATTCTGCCGCCGGAATATCATTGCCCAGCTCCGATCGTCGCACTCGATGGAGTCGACGAGGATTGAGATAAGCTGCTTCTGATGGATCACAGCAGTTTCCGAACTCGTCGATCCACTCGCAGTCTACATTGTTGACTGGAACGGCCTGCAACTGTCCGTCGCCGATAGGTATATATTCGATAGCAGGCTGAGCAGCGGTTTCGACAGGCTGACCAGCGGGTTCGGCAGGCTGAGCAACTGGTTCGACAGGACTCTCAGCAGCGGGTTCGGCGGGCTGAGCAACAGATTCGGCAGGAATTTCGGCCGCAGGCTGAGCAGCAGGTCCAGTAGCAGGCTGGGAACCAGGCTGGAGGTCTTGATCCGAATGTTCCTCAGTGGCAGGCGCTTCGCTGGGACGAGCATCCGCAGAGACCGTCTCAGCGGGTCGTGACTCAGTAGAATGAGCCTCGTCAGATCGAGTCGCTATAGGGAGCATCTCTTGGGAAAGCTTCTCAGTAGCGGTAGATGTGTCAGATATCTCAGAGGTCGCGGTGTTCTGGTTTCCTCTGTGTCTCGATTTGCGTGCAATCTCCGCGTCGGCGTCGCCCATTCCGCAATACCAACCGCGGACCACATTGTTGATGGTGACCGTGCCAGGCCTGCCTACGTAACCAGCATCTCTGCGAAGTCGTCGGTCCCCGGGCTGTCTACTCCTCGAGATGTATTCGATGGGAGTCGCCATCTGGAGCTGTCTGCACTGCATATTTGCCGCCATGCACTTGAGAGTCATATCATCGTCAGGGCAGCTGCCCGTGCACAAGACACTGGAGGGATGAAGGGCGTTGTCGACACAGGCTGTAGGCTGTAGTGTGCATTGCGACTGTTCGGGATCGCAGCAGGCCATAGCCCCGATGTCTGGTTGATTGAAGATGTCGTATGCCGGTGCTGATGTGACAACCGACGCTGCTTCTTCTGAGATGGAGGTCGCAGGCGATGTCGAGCTTGGGGCCGGGCTCGAGGTGCCGCCGATTCGCATCCTACCACGCAACTTACGTCTCCGGCCGAAGGAGTCGCCCTCAGTCACGGTCTCCAGCTTTGTCACAGTTGCTGCAAAAGACGTGGATGGGGTGAAACTGGGGTTCAAGTCAGGGTTGAGTGCGTAGAAGGACTTGGCAAAGTACAGGGCACAGATTTCGTTACGCCTTTCGCACTGGAGAGGATGACCTGTTATTCGGGGAAACAATCACATGTCAGCCATAGAGCGAAACACTAGGGTGACGGCCGTCAAGTGATGGCCGTCAACACAACGCTGGTCAGAGAGGTGCTTACTCTCATCACCCTCGATATAGCCACAGGTATTATCGGGTGCCCTGATGAAAAGTGGATCCAGGGTCGTATGAATACCGCTGGTGGACTCAGGAGCTGCGGCTTCGGCGGAGGTGATGGAATTGGGGTGGGGGAAAACATGGCCGGCAGCGACAGTGTTGACCAAGGTGGCCGCCATACCCAAGGTCGCAAGGGAAAGAGGAGTAAGCATAGTGAGGTTGCGATATGGCTGTTGATGAATTTGGATAAGATAGATGTCTTCCTAAATGTCGAGGAAAGATTGCGCGTGTGGCGTAGAGCCTGTGGGTTAATGGTGATAGAAGAAAGAGAGGATTGCTTTCTTGATTTCGTGTGCTGGAAGAAACCATACTTTAGGAAGATGACAGGAAGCACTAGGAGTACTGCTGGAAAAGTGTTTGAACACGTGGAAGGAGCGCTGAGTGCTGAACTGAGCTGGCGTAGCTTCTTGTCGGCCTAGGGCGGGGCCGGCGTGGAAGCTGCGAGCTCATCATGATGCCGTTATATATGGCTGGTAGGTTGGTCGATGAGAGCGCGCAAGTGACTCACATTTTACGTTTGCCTCTTTTTTCCTTGTAGATCCCACAGGTACGACCTTTAGTCTGTGTGTGTCTGGTCTGTCCACCCATATCTTAGTTGGCCCGAGTTGGAGTCGTGTTCGACCCTGACGCTGAGGCCATTGGTCATGGCACGGTTATCGCCCTTAAAGTACTGGCCCCGTGACGCTGTCGTCCCATTTCTTGTTGCCACGGTCACTTGACCCGTGGTACGAAGATAGACCGTACGCCTGGGCATTTGATGGCCAGGTGGACTGGGTCGAGCTTTGTGAACACCATCAATGCGGCTCTTCTCAGTCAAAGGCTCAAGTCATGACACAACTTGCAGCCTGTTCACTTGCCAGCGGTTTTACATGGAACAAGAGTACATGAGACTGATGAAATGGTGAGCACATGCATTGTAGTCCAGAATGGTGATGGACATACAATGGTAGGTGTACAGCTGCAGAGCAAATTGAGCAATACATCATTTTTGCCCGAGTATGGTGGAGGGAAGAGCTCAATAGTGTATGGTGCACCTTTCACTGGAAGCTACTGGCCATATACTGTGCCCTGGGTAACATTGAAAGATGCCAGTCCTTGCCAATGATCTCAAAGCTTCTGATGAGAGGAAGGACAGGGCTGGTGACGATAACTACCACGATGCTGCAGTGTCTGGCCCTTATCTCAGTGGCCTTATCAATCTATGCCTGGCTAACACAATTGGCCTTCCAATACAGTGGAATCTGATAGTGTCTTCACAGATTCCCTGGAACTGAGACTGCAACGCCGACTTGCTTGACCCCTGCTGGATGGCCCGTGCTCCTCGGCGCGTTATCCCTGCCATTTCAGGCTTACCTCCTTCTTATTTCATCGACCAAGATTAAATCGAAGCCATCTCCATCTCATTTGCAGCAGCCTTTCTGGCGACTTTGACCATTTTTGGTCTTCATCTTCCCTCCAATGTGCCCTTTTCAGTCCTATTTATCATCGAGAAGCTGACTGAAGGAGCCAATTCAATTTCAGGAGGTGATCACCAACCTAATTCACACCAGGCGCGTTATGAATTCACCACAAAGCACCGCGACAACCCAAAGAATTGGCAAATTCGCACCAACCAAAGCAACACGAAAATGTTTGGTGGATTTTCTCATCCGCCCACCCAAGGCTCTGCGCCAGGCTCATCCAATGCACCTCCACCAGTTCCCTCTCCCTACCAACCCCAGGAGCCACCACTCGTAGCAGTAACCTCCGACCTGCCTGAGTTCGGCGGCTCACCAAGTCCCCACCCCGACGAGCATAACGCAGCAAAGCCCGACCCATTACCACACTCAGCCCTCTCAACCCCGAACCGCTCACGCCTCGAAGTCGTGCTCAAGGCCTCGCCCCGTCCGCTCCCAGGCCACCAGCTATGGCAGGAGGCCGACCTCGACAACAACGGAGACGAACTATCCACCTCGCCCGCTCACCAACCCTCGCCCGCGAAGAAGCGCAAGCTCGGCCGGCCCTTCGGCAGCAAGAGCCACCAACACACAGTTACAACACCCTCCCACCCGCAGCAGCAACCCACAGCGACCACCCCCGGCACCGAAAAGCGCCGCCGCGGCCGGCCCAAGGGCTGGCGCCCGGGCATGCCCTCCACGAAGACCGGCAAGCCCACGGCCTCGGCCTCGCGGTACGTCGACGAGCACGGCAACCGCATCCCGCGGGCTGTCAAGAGCAACGGCGGCGGCGGCAGCGGCAGTGGCGAGGTGGGGCCCCCGAAGCGCCGCGGCCGGCCGCCACGTGCACCGCCGCCTACGCCGCGGCAGGTGTGGGAGGCGATGGCGGCGCCCACGTACGTGCCGTTTCTGTGCGAGTGGGCGGGGTGCAAGGCGCAGCTGCAGAATGCGGACACGCTGCGACGGCATGTGCGGAAGCTGCACGGGCTTGTGGGTGGAGCCGGGGCGGTGTGTCGGTGGGGCAAGTGTGGACGCAGCGGCGCGGAGGAGAGGAAGTTTGCTACGGCGGAGGAGCTGCATGCGCACATGGAGACGAGGCATCTCGTGCCGTTGGTCTGGCATGTAGGGGATGGAGTGCGAAATGACAAGCGCGTGCCTAGGAGTGCGCCGCAGAACGAGGACATACCCGATTATCTGCTCGGACCGGATGGCAAGCAGGTCACGCCGTGGGTGAAGTACCAGAAGGAGGAGGATCATGCCACGCGGATGAAGAACCGCAACCGGCTGCGGGACATTATCATGCAGAGGGACGCGAATGCGCCGTTGCAGGAGGAGGACGAGGGAGGCGGCAACGACGAGGGCGGAGAGAGCTCAACTACGCCATGAGGTCTTTCGCAAGAGTTAACATGCGCATTCACACAAAGACAGCATTTCGCATTCGGTGCTGCGACTGGGGCCTCTGTTCAGCCACGAGGCCATTCGCACACACACACACACACGCACACATACACGCACGCACACACACACACACACACACACACACACACACACACACACACACACACACACACACAAAAGACGTATTTCGCATACGCCGCAACTAAGATACCCGGCATAATTCCAGCGATGAACCTTGGGTTGCGTTGCGTTCTTGCGAAGGTTACCACGTGCATAATTACGCATAGCAATCGACTTGTCATGCCAATGCCTCCATAATTTTTTTCCAGGTCCCATGTAATTCCGCCTCTCTGTTTGCTTCTGGAAAGTGTTCGCTCTTCGGACTTTTGATGTTGTACGTTTTGTTCCCCTGAGGCTCAGCCCGAGGTTGCGAATAGATGATGCACGATGTGCGCAAGGACCATGCGGAGTCCAACAGTGGAGAACAGAAAGAGCGTGGAAACACAGACGTTGGGCTATAAATAATTCATGCAAGGTCGGGTTACGTCACCCACGTGGAGCGCAAGCCAAGTTTTCGGTGGAGGGAGGTTTGACCTTTTTTGTACGTGGGAGATCTGGTGATCCGGCAGACGACGACGAGCTCTGTTGTTTTGCTGTTAGCCCACTGCCCGTACTCCGTAGCTATATTATTACTTACCTGGTAGCAATATGCCTCTGCACACGTCGTTTCTATAGCAAAGATCTACACTGCAGCATCCGTTCCGCGAGGCCCAGACCACTGTTCAAGGTTACTTTAATTTGTAAGCGATTGAGTCGAGCAGGACAATACGGAAATAACGGCGGCACAGAAGCGCACCTGGGCGAGACAGCGGCATTTCTTGGGAACGGGAGAAACGAAACGGCCGAATGGCTTTGGAAAACTTACTCCAAGCATTGCGCACAAATATGCTTCTTATCTTATTCCATATTGGCCCTTGAGCCGAGAGACTTGAGAGGTACCAAGAATACTTATAATCTGTGGAAGTGCTTGGTTCAAACTGATTCGGTCGTATGCTTAATGCCCTGGCGATCCTTCAACCTCAGGCCATCATCGTCTTCGCCTTGCAAAGCAGGCACGTGGACTGGCTGGCAGGCAGCGCGCAAGGGCAAGGTTCTCTCTACCGTCGGTATGCAGCCATTTTGAGCCGTTTCCCCTCATTTTGTTTGGTCAGCAAGCAACGTGATCTACCCTTCATTTCTCCTCACCTCCATAGCAAACGTATCGAGACGCCCTGCCCTTTCTTGACGGGTATCCGTAATTTGACTTGCCTGGTCTAGGCGCCCGCCCAGTCCTGTCAGGTCCAGTTCAGAGTCCCACTCGCACAACCTTATCACTCACAGATTACAGGGCCTTGCCAGCTGCCTGAGTCCCGCCTCAGCCACTCAGTCCACTTCAACAAGGTTGGCCGGCCCACCGTTACATACGGACTGCCGCTACTCCGTAGAACTGCACCGAGACCCCAGGACCCCCCACTGCACCTCTGCCAAGTCGCTGTTCTCAGGTGCCTTCAATTGCCCGGACGGCCGCAACGGTGCTACTTCCCCTAAATCCCCAGTCATTTTACTACCAGCAAACCGACTCCGACTCCGCCAACCGAAGCAAGCCCGTGATTGCATCTCGCTTTGCAACACCTCAACTTGCACCTCGCTTGACCCTTCACCTCCACCTCCACCCGTGGACGTCCCTCCCGTCAAACAAAGCTCGTCCACAAAACCACAAACCCACAGACGCTCGCTCCTGCTCTGGTATCAGGAACTAGGCCAATGCTCACCACCCCCAACAACCTCCACGCATCACGATGGCCGCGTCGTGCTCGTCCGCATACCTCTCATGATACACGCTCCCCCAGCCAATCCGACAATCTCGCCGCCATGCCGTCCTCCTCCAGCAAGACCAATGGGAATGGCAGCAGCAGCAACAGCCATTTCCCCCAGAAGCTAAAGAACTTCTTCCGCATCTCCAACTTCAACCCGGACAAGAACTTCAACCCGGACGACCACGGCCACGCCACCAATACTCCGAACGGCGGCTCCGGCTCACTCCATACCACCAACACCACCACCCCGAGCATCTCTACATCCACCAAGTTCCGCCAGTCCAAGTTTTTCACCACCGTCGGCCGTCTGCGCTCCACCACCACCACCTCCGAGGGCCACCCTCTCGACGCCGAGGCACTCAGCCCGACCGCCAACGCAAACCCCTACTTTGCCCACCAGGGCCCCCCGGCCCTGCGCCACCACAATGAAGGCTCCGTGCCGCCCTCTCCTCCCGATACCCCCGAGCTGCGAATCGATGGGCCCGACAGCGACGGCGCCCACGGCAGCCCCGCCGAGCAGCCCACCGCCGCCACAAAAGAGGAGCTAGCGCGCAAGTTGCGGAGGGTCGCCAGCGCACCGAATGCCCAGGGCCTGTTCTCCAATGGGAAGGGCAGCGGCGAGCGGCCTGCTACCGCGGAGCTGGGCAAGGAGCCGATCATGGTGAACAAGAATGCCAGCACGCTGGGGCTGATGGAGACGAAGGACGAGCATGGCTTGTCGTTGAGTGTGCCGGATAATGATGGGCTGAGCCCGCTGCCTGCGCCGGGTAGGACGCCGCTGGCCTTCCGGAGGACGTATAGCAGCAACTCCATCAAGGTCCGCAATGTCGAGGTCGGCCCGTCGAGTTTCGACAAGATCAAGTTGATTGGCAAGGGAGACGTCGGTAAGGTTTATCTTGTCAAGGAGAAGAAGAGCAGCAGGTTATACGCCATGAAGGGTTTGTGCTTCCTCTCGTTCTTGTGGTCTATCTGGTCGAAATTATGGCGTTGACTGACAATTCACTCCTACAGTGTTGAGCAAGAAGGAGATGATCAAGCGCAACAAGATCAAGAGAGCTCTCGCTGAGCAGGAGATTCTCGCCACCAGCAATCACCCCTTCATCGTCACTCTTTACCACTCGTTCCAGTCTGAGGACTATCTCTACCTCTGCATGGAGTACTGCAGTGGTGGTGAATTTTTCCGCGCGTTGCAGACACGCCCCGGCAAGTGCATACCCGAAGATGATGCCCGCTTCTACGCCGCAGAAGTGACGGCCGCTCTCGAGTACCTCCACCTGATGGGCTTTATCTACCGTGATCTCAAGCCCGAGAACATCCTTCTTCACCAGTCTGGTCACATCATGTTGTCAGATTTCGATCTGTCCAAGCAGTCCGACCCTGGCGGCAAGCCGACCATGATCGTCGGCAAGAACGGCACCAGCACGACGTCGCTTCCCACGATCGACACCAAGTCCTGCATCGCCAACTTTCGCACTAACTCGTTCGTCGGCACCGAGGAGTACATCGCGCCCGAGGTGATTAAGGGCAGCGGGCACACCAGTGCTGTCGATTGGTGGACGCTGGGCATTCTGATCTACGAGATGTTGTACGGGACCACGCCGTTCAAGGGCAAGAATCGCAATGCGACGTTTGCGAACATCTTGAGGGAGGATATTCCATTCCCTGACCACGCTGGAGCACCACAAATATCAAAGTAAGTTCACTGATACTGCATCGAAACAATCCCTCAAAATTGATACTTACACTACAAAACAGTCTGTGCAAATCACTCATCCGCAAACTCCTCATCAAAGACGAAAACCGCCGCCTCGGCGCCCGCGCAGGCGCCTCCGATATCAAAGTCCACCCCTTCTTCCGCACGACGCAGTGGGCCCTGATCCGCCACATGAAGCCGCCAATCGTCCCCAACCAAGGCCGCGGCGTTGATACCATCAACTTCCGCAACGTGAAGGAGAGCGAGAGCATGGACATTGGCAACTCCCGGCCCATGAAGGGCGTGCCACTGGATAGTGGCCTGGCTACGCCCGGAGGGGAGGTCGTGGATCCGTTCGAGGAGTTCAACAGTGTCACGCTGCATCACGATGGAGATGATCATAATTCGGATCATGGGTATGATTCTTCGCCTCATTGAGGGTAGCGACCTATACGAGGCCGTGAGCTGAGGTTGGGAGAGGAGTTGAAGGGCGTGCTCTGCGATGTTTATACAAGCCCACACCACCACCCGAGGGGATGAACGTTCTGCCATTTAAATGACAGAGTGGTCTGTGCAACACCAAAATTGAGCGGTTGCACAACAGACAGCTACCGAGGCTGTGGAACCAGGAGCCGACACGGATGGATGCTCAATTCTGCGGGTAGCATCATGACCCTTTTTTTCTAACATTTTTCCTTGCCACACTCATTCTGGCGTAGTGAGCGAGAGATGAGAAAGAAGAAGAAAAAAACCCGAAATCGAAAATCAAGCGAGCAAAAGGCCCTCGAGAGAGAGAAAAAGGAAAATCGCAAGAGCAGAGCAAGAGGAGGTTGAGGGATGGGACGCACGTGGAGTGGTTGGACGTTGGACGTTGGACCTAGCATTTTCTCCAGAGCTAAAATCGGCGTTCTTTCGGGTTAACCGTACTGACCAGGTTGTCAAGGATAAAGGAGTAAAACGGGTATTCGAGCAACTTTGTTTCAATTCTTCTCTCTGTCTCTCTCTCTCTCTCTCGCATGTCCCGTGACAGCCTCTCTTTGCCCCGGCTTTTGTGGCACGCGGGGCCTGGATGCCTATTCGCCAATCGGCGGGTCTGGACGAGATTCGCACAACGCCGACTTCAACATATGGATGGCTGTGTGGAATTTGTAAAGGACAGACAGACTCATTGTGGGCGGGGGCTCTGCTGTGGGTGCGATGCAAGGAGTGTGTGAAGGAAGCTACGGGCACGGCGGCCACGCACGATACGCTCTGGACGTATTGACACGCGCGGGGAGTCAAGACGAAAGACCAGCCGGCCCGCCACCTACGCAGCATCGCACTGCGCTTCTGACCCAGTCGATTTTCGCAGTGTCGCTGTCGCCAAGGACGGACGGGCGCGCAGCGGACGCGGTACGTTACTCTGTATTTAGGTAAGATGTTGCTTGCTTGCCTGCGAAGCGGGAGGAGGGAGGGTAGCTTGCGCGGATCCGATTCTGCGAGATAGACGGTGAGGCAGAGAGGGGACCGAGGGTTTTGTAGACGAGGGGTGCGACGTGGGCGGCGGTGATGGTTATTGTGAGGAGGGTGGAGGTGAGGTAGGTGGTTGGGAGGGAGGGGAAGTGTGAGGTGAGGAGGATTTGGATGGCGTGTTCTGGGGAGGGAATGGGCATGGTGAGTGGTGATCTTCTTGACGTTGGGTGAGAAATCGATGCCAGTGGCGCATACACGACAGTCTGTGGGGCGAACATCATGAAGTTGTAAAAGCAAGATGATGTTCTTGATATGACGAGAATCGAAGCAAACGTTGTATCCTTACGTGGCTGCTACTTATATCGTAAGCTGGCCAAAACACCATAGTCCTACCACGGTGCAATGTTTCCCGTGCCGTCACCCAAGCTGACAGCTTGGTGCTGCATGCTTACTGTCACAAGACCCGCACAGAAGCAGAGTTATTATGCAAAGTCGATACGGAGCGATAATGAGAGTGGTGTGAAGAAGACGTCTGATAGCGAAAACGCTGAGCCCGGGGGAAGAGCATAAGGCTCGTCAAGGCAGTGGGTGTCAATGATGGCTCGTATCAATGATGGTTCGTACATTGTCCAAGCTATCGGCTCCTTCTGAGACACTGGCTCGGACAAGATGTTGATGCCTTCGACGGTACGGATATAGTCCAGCAGCGGCGAGGATGAGTTGTGGTATAGGTTGTGTAGTAAGGGGAAAGGACATATCGGTAGCATATATTCCAGTGACGAAGCACGTCGCCCATTCCTGCTGTCGTTGTAGCATTGCTTATAACACACGCACCTATTCATCGGCGGTCCGCCGCCGCCTTCGCAGCCTCTTCAGCAGCTCTTCCCCGCCTCCTCCTCCTTCTTCATCTTCTTCTCCTTCGCCTCGCGCAGCGCATCCCGCCAATTCCCGTTCCCCAGCGCGCGCATCTCCGCGGCGTTCGCAAACCCCTTGCGCACGGCATACTTGTCGTTCATCTCCTCGAACGTGTGCATACGCGCCTTCTGCAGCACGGGCACCCACGCACCCGTGACCTTGGCCGAGTTGCCGCCCTCGAACACGCGGTGACTGCCCGCCTCGCCGCCGCCGTGGCCCTTCTTCTTCTTCGCCACCGGCGGCCTCGCCGCCGCCCCGTCGTTATCGTCGTCCAGCCCCGTCTTCACGCTCACCAGGTCCAGCAGCCGATTCGCCAGGATCTCCTCCATCTTGCGCTCGCGCCACAGCGCCCACAGCTCCCCCGCCAGCCCGCTGCTGCCGTGCAGCGCGAGCGGGTCCTCGCCCTTGCCCGTGCCGACATACACCCACTCGATCTCGTCCGACGGATCATTCGCGGCCGCCCGCACCGCTGCCGCCGCCGCCTCGTCGTTGTCGTCCGACTCGGACGCGGCGGCGCGCCGCCCGAACAGACACTCCCACAGCACGAGCGGCGCGTCGTCGGCCAGGATGTAGTTCGGGCGCCGCGGGTGGCGCGCCGCGTCGAGGAGCGCGGGGACCACGGACGGCTGCTCGAGCCCCTGGCCGACGAGGAACAGGATCGCGACCATGCACCGGATCTGGTGCCAGAGGAAGGCGGAGCCGCGGACGTGGAAGTAGTAGACTTTCGGTGGTGGTGGCGGGGTCGGGGTGGTGGTGGTTGCGGGGGAGAAGGAGGAGTCGCGGAACTGCGGGAGCGAGAGGTACGGGATGGCGCTGTCGACGCCGTCGACTTCCACGATGTCGGCTTCGAAGACGCGCCGGTGGAAGGCGGTCATTTGCTTGGAGGGGTCGATCTTGCAGAAGTTGCGGAAGTCGTGTAGGCCTTCGAAGGACTTCGCGGCGCGGCGCATGGCGTCGATGTCGAGCCAGCCGTCTTTTGGTTTGGTGGTGCTGGGGTTGTTGTTACTGTTGTCGAGGAAGTTGGGCAGGGGCGCAAAGGCGGGCTGGGTGAAGTAGTAGCGGTATTGGCGCTCGCGGCAGCTGAAGCGTGCTGAGAAGCCGGGTGGTGGATTCGGCGCCCAGGCGTAGATTCTGATGTCCGGGGGTAGGAGGCGGTTGAGGACGCGGGCGTATTGGATTTCCTGTTCGATTGGGAGCGGCGTAACGTCGTCGTCGTCCCCTTCATCCTCCTGTGCTCTCTCTGGGTCGTCCGTCGTGCCCTGATCCGTCCCAATCTGGGCTGCTGTGGTATCCGTAGCCGCAGCCTCAGCCGCCTCTCCTTCACCAGCACCCACAGAAGCATCAGTCTTCCTCTTAGCGAGCTTGTTACTCCTCACCCTCAGCGCAACAACCTGTCCAAAGGCACTGACACCTCGATCCGTCCGCCCGCACTTGGAGTAGTCGCAGACCGTCCAGTCGACCTCGTTCGGCTTCTCTGGATTCGGAAAGACGAGGCACGACTTGACCAAGGCCTTCCACAGTTCCTCCTCGATGGTCGACAGGCTTCCGGTGCACTGGTACTCGAAGCCGTTGTACTTCTTGCCTAAGTAGGCCAGCTTGAGTGCTATGAAACGCGTGGCGTATTTGGAGGGGTCCATTCCTTTTGACTTCTTTGGCTTCTTGGCGGGTTGCTCGGCGTATGAGGCGGGTATGCTGTTTCCATTTGCGTCGCCATTTTGGTCGTTGGTCACTGTCGTGGGTTCTGTGAGAGCCTGCTCTGTAGTGCTTGATGCTGGCTGCAATCCATCATGCTGAGGCTGAGGCTGAGGCTGAGGCTCTTCCACCACATTTTGTTCCAGCCACTTGACTCGTTTTATGAGGTCTTCTTTCGTCCACTTGTTGTAGTCCGTCTTCATGGTGCGCAATCCTGTGTCGGCTGAGATGAGCCGCAACGTCGTGAGTGGGAGTGAGACGCGGCCACAGCGTGATGAGGGTCTTCGGTTACTACTGAGATTTGTAGCGACAGGGAGTAGTGAGGGATTCAGCTCAAGCCATCTGATGCCGCGACTGCTGATTTTTATTGTCGTCATCCAAATCCCCTTGACTCACACCGACGGCGCCCTCCAAATTGGATTTGATAAAAAGTGTGGACAAGTTTGAAGAAGGGCCAGCGTCCTTGCGGCTGTACAGTCCCTAGGTAGTGAGATTTGTACAATTGTTCTTATCGATAAGGAGCCGTGGCTGTTAGAGCGTGGGGGGTGATGTTCAGGCAGGTGACGACAGTAATGACTTGGTATTCCTCTTTCACCTGTACATACAATCCTGTGTTTAGAGAGTACGAATTCGGATGGAAGCCGCAACAATAACTGTACTGCTATTGGGGGATGAGAAGGTGGGCAAGACGAAGTTTCTATCGTGAGTAGCCCAGGTTGCATCTCTGCATTTTCCTACCAGGCACTAACACCCAGCAGGAGAATTAGCCAGGGACACCACAACTTGAAAGGCACACAACCCATCGCCTTGCTCAAAGACATAGACCAACCATTCCCTTTTGAAGTTTCATTCGGCAAGCGCCGTTACCGCCTAGAATTCTATGATACTTCCAGCCCCGAAAGCTGGCGACTGCTCCAGCCGGACCTCGTCCTCATCTGCTACGACATCAGCCAGCGGCTGAGTCTCGTCAACCTACAACGAATTGTTGGTCGCCGCTTCTCTCTTCTCTAACCCACCTTCATTCTTCCGGCTGACTCCCTATCTTTCCGCTAGTGGATCAAAGAAGTCCGCACAACCTTCCAGCACATCGAGGGAATACTGCCATTGGCGGTCCTTGGTCTGAAGCGGGACTTGCGATCCGAAGATGACCCCAACGGCATCATCTATCCACAGGAGGCTTTGCAGGTAGCGCAGGAGATGCGCGTGGACAAGTACATGGAGTGCTCTGCTGTGACGGGAGAGCTCCTTGAATTGGCATTCGAAGAGCTGTGCACTATGGCGGTCAAGACACAAACAGCGGACGGGGCACAGAGCGGCGGCGGATGTTGTATATTGTAGTCGTAAGGTTTGGAGGTCCTGCTGCGCGCATGGGTGTCTTTGTCGGTTTCGTCATCGTCGCTGAGACAGCATTCGAGCAGCGGTTGCTTCGTCGTTTTATGCCCCTTCCATCTCCTCGTCGGGCTGTTCTTCCTTGGGCGGGAACGGGCCAAGGACCTCCTCGATGACAGCCAGGATCTCGTTGATCTGGTCTTCGGTGAAGCGGCCCATCAGGTCTTCGATACAGGTGCTCAGGACAGCGGCGTTCTCGGGCCGGATGTTCAGGATCATCATGACTTCGCCCTTGGCCAAATCGTACTGGTCGACCCTAGTGATGAGGCGACGGATTGTGAAGCCGTTGTAGGTGAGAGGCTTCTGGGCGAAGGGATTGGGCGCGGTGTGGAAGTACTCCAGCAGCTACAGTTGCCAGTTAGTAAGAGAGCCATGAGGCACGCACGAGATACGGGAATGAAATGCGCACCTCCTTGGTCAAGTTCTTGACACTGCGGGGGACCTCTCGCTTGCGGTCAGGCTGTTTGAACTTGTACTCTTGGTTGAGCATGTGCTGGTAGACCTCGAAGTTGGAGATGTCTGAATCTTTGGCGGCAATGATCTTCATCTTGACAGTGACTGTTCTCGGCTGGAGAACACAGAGTGTCTGGTAGATGTTCTTCCTTCTTGTATGGGTAAGGTAAACACTGAATTTTCCACTTGGAGTAATTATAGAGGCAGCTTCAGCACCGGGGCAAGGCCGCTGAATAAGAGGCACCTTTTTGACCACCCTCCAAACCCAGTAGTGTATGACTGCGCCCTAATAAGAGGAGTGTTAGCAGCTAGTGCTTTTCACTTTTTGGGGCCCTAGGAATTATCACAAACCTAATGTGATGGATAGAACCTCTTCTGCAGAAATGACCACTAGAAAAAAGGTATGGACAGGGCAGACGCGATCTCAAGGAGCAATGCTGTGTTGGTGTGGTGTTTGTATGGTCTATTTGTGCACAGTAAGAGAAGCCTAGGGCAGGAGGCACAAACCTGGAAGTCATCAATCCTATCAAGGCAGGTTGTGCCGGTTCGCCGTTGCATCAGCTGGAACTGGTGCCTTTGGCCAATGACCAGACAGGTTTTTAGAGGGGGTACCCCTGCACAACGCGGGGCAGGCAGTACCTAGGTACTGCGCCAGGGGCCAGAAGTGCAGCAAGTGCCCCAAGTGCTACCAGAACCCCCGCTAATAAAGTTCTCGATCCGATCTTTGTCTCGCGGCGCACTGCACATGCCAGGCTTTTCCTCAATTTTTCAACTCGCCTCAGACCTTTTGCGCCGCAACATTTCCAGGCCATCTCCTCCATTGCCAGACCAATTTGCATCAAGAGGTCATCATGAACTTTCAGTAGCAAGACTGTTCCAGCCTTCACCTACTGGCTTCTTTTCTCATCTTCCTAGATACCCATTGTCTGATTCTAGCCTTCGCTTGTTACAGCCTTTCATCCCTCCTCCCACATCATACAAAGATTTTCTGTCGCATAACTCTTGCGATATCCTCGACTCTTCCCTGCCTGGCATCGGTCTCAACACCAGCAGGACCCATTGACAACAATCCTGACAGTCCTGCCTTGTTCTTGAACTTGGAGTCCAGGTCGTTACCAGCAGCCGATACCTCGGTCCAGCTTCCTGCCGGCTTCTACGATTTCTCCCGCATCACACATATAGCACAAAACCACCAAGATGGTTCGAAACCTTGTCGTTCTTGGGGGCAACTCCCACCCCGAGCTGACCACAAACATATGCAATATCCTCGGAATACCTCCCTGCAATCGTATTCTCCAAAAGTTCGCCGTTGGAGAGTCGCGATGCGAGATTCAAGAGACTGTCCGTGGCAAGGACGTCTACATCATTCAGACCGCTGGAACCCAGGACCCAGAGAACAAAGTCAACGACCACTTCATGGAACTGTGCATCAGTTAGTCTCTTGCCCTGATCTACACTGTGGGCTTCTACCGATGCTGACTGCCATTCAAGTGGTTTCCGCATGCAAGACTGGCTCCGCCAGAAAGGTCACCGTTGTCCTGCCTCTCTTCCCCTACTCGAGACAACCCGACCTGCCCTACAACAAGGCCGGCGCCCCTCTCAACAAAACCCCAGTCGATGCCGGCAAATATACTTTCGAGAGTGTCCCAGCTACTCCGGGCCCACAGATCCCCAAAAGCATGGGCCTCGACAACGGCATCGACATCACCAAGATGCTGACCAAGGTGTCCCTGGCTAATGGCAACACCCACCCCAAGGTTAATGGCGAGAGCCCAAAGAGTGTTGCGAGCACAGCCAAGGCTAGGAACGGCTCGCTCTCCTCAAACGCTGGCGCCTACACCACCCACGACTATGAGAATCCCCAGGCGATCAATGCCTTCCATGCAAAGCCCGGCTACAAGCAATGGGTGGCACAGGCCGGTACACTGGTGGCAGACCTCTTGACATGTGCTGGAGCAGATCATGTGCGTATAGACTGAACTGAAGACAAAACTCCATGCGATTTTGGAAGCATTGGCTACGAGATTGTCTGCGCAACACCAGCTGCTTCGAGAAGCCGAGCTTGGGCCGGTGCTAACTATATTCTTCTCCCAGGTCATCACAATGGACTTGCACGACCCTCAGTACGTATTCCGACGCATATCGATTACTTCTTGTCATTTTTTCGTGTTTAGCAGGCGTTCGTGTGCTCGGTCATGACTAGTGTCGTGTGGCAGCCTACTGCAGGCCGAGATGATGGGCGCGTGCTGATAGGCTCCCCTTACAGATATCAAGGATTCTTCGACATTCCTGTCGACAATCTCTACGGCAAGCCCCTCTTGCAGCGGTATATCGAGCGGTCGATTCCCGGCTTCAAGGAGGCAGTCATCGTCAGTCCAGACGCAGGTGGCGCAAAGCGTGCTACAGCCATTGCGGATAACTTAGGGCTAGGCTTTGCCTTGATTCACAAGGTAGGGATACGAGTCCCTAAAGTCCCTAGTCCCACTGACCCTTCGCCACAGGAGCGCCGCCCGACCAAGATCTCGGACCGGCAAAACGCTACCATGATGCTGGTCGGCGATGTCCGCGATCGTGTCTGCATCTTGGTGGATGATTTGGCGGACACTGCGAACACCCTGACCCGAGCCGCAAAGCTGTTGAAGAAAGAAGGTTCCTCCACCGTCTACGCCCTGGTCACCCATGGCATTTTCAGCGGCGATGCGATTTCGCGCATCAACGCGTCCGCCGTGGACAAAATGATTGTCACCAACTCTGTGCCACAGGACAACCACAAACGCGACTGCCCCAAGTTGGAAGTCTTGGATATCTCCCACGTCTTCGGCGAGGCCATCCGTCGCGTCCACCACGGCGAGTCCATTAGCACCCTGTTCCCTCACGACTGAGGGGATCTGTGATGACGGTACAAAAATTTCAACGGATTCACAACCCATGCATGATCATTTCACCGGCGTATGAGGGAAGCGGTTTGGTCACCATTGGGTAAGGTATTGCACAAGCCCAGGTTGCAGGTCTCAGGAGTTTGGTGGCGGTGGGATAGATCTGGGTGGCCTCAGACGTCCCACAAAGAGGATTCTTCATTCCTCGAAAAACAAGAAAAAAGTCCTTGTGTCTTTTGACCGTAGTTGGTGCTATGGCGTTGGTCCCAAGCCATCGGGCCTTGCCGGACTGCAGAGGTCGATATGAGGCACGGCAATGGGCCTCCAAGTTCACGTGTGTTTTCTGAGAGCGTATCTAGTCTAGTACGACAGATCGATCCCACAAAGATTACCACGAATTTGCTACACATCAAAGGCGTAGACTAACATAGCGAGACGGTTTTGGTGTGTAGGCGTGACAGGGTAGTCTACAAGCTGCACCTGTCTCTTGAAAAGGGGAGCCTTTCTTGCCTCTCAACACAGCTGAGAGGGAGTGGGCTCTACGCTCAGACTGTTGATGTGGCTAGTGCTCGGTGTGATGATAGCCTCATGCAGCTAAAAACAAAAAAAACAAAGTTGTGCGTTGCAGAACGCTCGTAAGCTGGCTGACTGCGAATTTATGTTCCTTGTGGTCACTGGAGAAACCAACACCTAGGAGCATGTTTCACGTCTTAAGGATGGTCCCCAGCTTTGGGACCTCCTTGCTACGCCAATACCGCGTGAGATTGGATACAGAATATACTATATGCGAAGCACAGACCGCGCGAAATCTCGTGGCGAGCACATACAACGAAGCACACCAAATTGCATGAACGAGTGGCACGTCGTCGCCGCTCTCCACTTAAAACCTGGAGGAGATGCGGAGGTTTGGAATTGGGATCAAGCAGGGCGAGTAATGGGTTGGGAGAGGAATACTGCTACTCGACGATATTATGAAGGACAAGCGAGGAACCGCCGCTGAGCCTGGGAGCACAAACTGAGGTCCACGGCATGAGCAAAGATATAGATGGCGCCGTCGATCTAGGGGAAGCTCTGAAAGGCAATGGACTTAGGTATCTTGACTTCCAAGTTTCTCGGCCATGACTCACGCCACGGACGACGCCTTCTCAAACAGCCTTGTTGGCAGGCGCGATGGTGCAGTGTCAAGGTGCTAGAATACCATCTGGAAAGGACGAAGGAAGTGAACATTGGGCGACAGGGGCCTGTGATGACTAAGATCTCCAGACGAAGGAGAACCATCCAGGCACTGTCACCAGCACACACTCTCTGTTATGAAACCATGCAGGCTAGCTGACTAGACAGAGAGATTGCATCAGAGTTATCCATATATGTTTGCTGCTACAACATACAGTCACAGCGGAGCGCTCTCACGTTGTTTCAAATTGACCTTTTGCCACTCTTCGAGCACATAGTTGACTCAAAGACCTCTGGAAACCAAGCAGTACCTGGTGCCAGAGTCCGATACAGGTTCAGACTCCTGGATGAGTAGCAGGCCCAGTAACAAGCAGGAAACCAGTCCATCCATTGATGCTATGTGTACCACACATGGACATTGCAGCAGACTTCATTGGCTCGAAACTTGTGTCTATGTCCTTCTCAATCTTGCTTGAGGTCATGCTTGAGGTCTTGCCTGATGGCCCGCAGGCAGCAGTCATAGTAAGGATTGCCCAAGATAGATACACTGAAGGGCCTAAACAAATATCTAGCAGTATGAACCACCGTATCAGTATCGAAGTATTGCGGCGGCGGGAGAGCCCTGGAGGCTTCGACAAAGATGTTCAGCGCTTGGCACAACACAAGCCACGCGAAACGGCAAGTCACATCGGTTTCTTAATTTTTGTCTTCCGAGTTTTGGGTTCAGTTGTCAAAATGCCGCCTGGATCCGTGCTGCCTATCGCCGGGGTCAAGTAGGTTGTGTGGCCTGGAGCTAGGTATACGCATATAGTGATTATGAATATAACGATTAACTTCTGCGTAACGATCGAATGCTGACTATGCGCTTAATCGGTATCTGCAGGTTGGGAGGAGCATGCAAGTAGTGCATGTGTGCACGAACGATCCAGGCTGCAGAATATTAGAATGCAGTTGGTGCCAGGCAGCATTGGGGGCGATCGGCTGCGTCAACTGGGGCGGCTGGAGGCTGCTCAATAAATAGAATTAACCAGGCAAAACCCCGCTGCCAGTGTTGGGATTTCCTATCACTCAGTTCTCGTTTGTCCTGCCGTGACAGTCCTAAGATTCTGTCCAGTTTCTCCAAGAGAACTAGCGGTAAGTGCATCAGCGTCCTGATATCCACCAAACTATGCTACTTTGATTCTCATCATCGCTCGCTCCAGTTCTGGCCCACCATGCCTGTCTCTATCTCCATCGCCCCAACCAACCTTCTGCCCCTCGGCGATGAGCCCACTCGTATATCAGTGCGAGTAAGCAAGGACTTGTTCAAGATCATCGACCCGGGCATGCAACCACTGGAGGAAAGCGACAGCGTCACTCGGCTTCGCAGGAAAGGCAGGCCCGCTATGGACCACGTTGTGCGAGAAGTGAGCACCTTGCTCTTCGGCGCTGAGGCTCCGGCGCTCAACATATATTTTACTTGGTCGAAGCAAGTGACAGGGGCCGACAGTCCGGAAGGCCCTACATGGAAGGGTTCGCACTATGTCGGGTATCTTTTGGACCACCACATCACAGCAGCGGATATCGATCCGAAAGTAATAGAGCTCACCGCAGACGAGGCGGTTGACGGCACTATTACTTTCCATGCAGCAGACTTGTCTCAAGTCAGTGAAGAAAGGCGCGAACGCATCAACCAGTCCCTCAACCCGTCAACTTGAGAGCGGAGGAGCAGGTCGACGAGGCAATTGGGATATTGAGTCTTTTGGAGACGGCCTGCGTTTCTCTTTGTATTGTAGCTGTCATTCTATTCTGTTCTACAAAGTCTTCTCAGTTGCATGGTGACGACCTGCAATTCAACCAGCAAAATGCAGACGCCATATTGTTCGACCTCCGTATGTCCTAACCAGTACGTCTGGGGGGTTCTCGACGACTAGCCACCCGGGGGGCAGGCTGCTGAGATCCTAGAACCTGACGGCCAGGCACTTGACGAGCATTTGCCTGACCTCCCTGTCCAGAGGAGGCGCTCGGAGCCGTACTAGGACGTGGATGGCTTAAGCATGCAACGTTCTTTCTGATCGTGGTTGTGTTTGATGGTGTTCTCGTGCAATTCCCATCACACGGCGGGTTGCCAGTCGGTATCACTCTTGAATCATCGATACAGCCGCAGTATTTGTATATATATACAGTGACCTGACACATGACTTTGTGTAAGATCTGACTCTTGGTCCACGGGCTCGAATGAGTTCGGGTTCTGGCAGCTCGTTAGCTGAAATCTCGACCTACATGCGTCCGTTTCGAAGACTCCAGCGTCAATATAGACAACACACTCACAAAAGGTAGTGAGTTCAACTAGTGATGACTTGAGGGAAGCTATGCTTTCTCTGGTCCCGTGACAAAGGAGTGGGATCTCTTTGGAATTGGAAGTAGCAAATGTGACGGCTTGATAGTTGATTAGGGGCAGAAACTTTGGAAGAATAGATGACCGGGCTGATCCTGTTAGAAATGGGAAGGAATGGTGAATCTTGGATGACCTGGAAGCAGAGACAACCAAAATGAGGAAGCATCCTGTGATTTATATAGCAGAGCCTCCATCTAAGAGAACTCATCATGGCATGAGAAGGCTGGCACTCAACGGTCCAGTTGCTTCACCCAAAAGAACTAGGCTCCGCTTCAGGAGTTGAGATTTGTTTCTTGCTCCTGACAAGCAGCCAGGTGCTCAAGTGCTCAGTCTCTCGAGCTCGAGGTCGACCGCCCCCTCCCTCCACCTCCCTCACTTCAGCAGTTTGGCCTGAGAGGACGTGAAGCAGGCCCCGGCCAACCAATGCCTTGAAACCAATCCTAAGTGATGGAACTGCGGCCATCAGCGGCACCCGGAGAATCAAGTCTGCAACCCATTTGCCCCAAGATCAAACGAAGTTGGCTGCAGGTGTCGGCGCAGTGCAGTGTGGCACAGCGGTGCTCTGGACCCCAACCCCAACATCCAGCATCGACTTCCATCAACAACGGGGAGCGACTCGCGAGGCATCACACTGACGGCCATGTGTGGGCCGGGCCCGGCCTCTCTTGAGGGTTTGACCACAATTGTTGACCTCAGAAGAGCCACCTGCAGGCAGGTCTGTAACTCCACCAGCCCAGTAGATCGTGTATGCATATAGCAGTTGCTGGAGCTGTTGGTCCCTCCGAGATCAGATTCTGGGGTCCGAGAATCACCAACAACCTGATGAATCTGGCCTTTGGACCGGTATTGGACGCCCAGCACACATCATCTTTCTTTGGGCCAGAAGAAGGCCTCTTCCCTCAACCACCACCACCAAACGGCTCATCAGCAGACCTACCCCAAAGAATCGCCTAAGACACGCGTGAACAGACATGTACGAGTTGAGGGAGGTGTAGATTTGAGCGCATTTGAGAGTGAGATGTTGTCCACTTTCTCCGTCCTTGCTCCATTCACCTGGGTGCATGTTGTTGAGGAGTCAGGCTGCACAGATTGCGCTGAGAGGATGGCGAGAGGTGATTGGGCAGCGTGTATTGACTTACTGTAGCTGCATGTTCGGAAACAGCTGTCCTTCGACTTCTAGAGCTCAAGCCGACCTCGATATGACTTGGAATATATAGGAGAGCTAGGGTAGTGGCCATCCCTGCTTACCTCTAAGGCAAGAGCTCAAGGGTCATCAGTACGTACCTAGTAACCTGGGACCATGACTAGCCATGTCTCCTAAACGTCTCCATCCCAGAAAGCAACATGACGTCTCAGAATGTACATCCTGAAGAGGGCGCCAAGAGCGAAGGGAAGACGCATCAGCACACATACGATTGGGCAAAGGCATATTTTCATTGACTGGATTATTCACATGCTGATGAACCAGGGTGCAGAAGCCTCACTTCCTCCCCGATATATCTCAGACGCGCGCGCCTGCGAACCTGTCCAAACGCCAAAGTCATCCGCAGCGGGACTGCATATCCTTCTTTGCTCTCCTCCCTTTCCATATCCTCTCATCCGCAGCAGAGCGTATTACCTCCTTTCATGGGCGTTGTGACCGAGAATTCGGGCGGTGGAAAATCGACAGTGGCGGTGGGCCTGTGTCGTCGTTGGGGTCGGACGGGGACTGGCTGCTTAAGCCTTGACAGCATCGGCGGGCTTGGCTTCAGCAGGCTTAGCATCGGTGGGCTTAGCGTCGGCGGCAGCAGCCTCCTCCTCGTCGCCCTCACCCTCGAGCGCGGGCATGTCGTCATCGTCCTCATCGTCATCCTCGTCGTCCTCGCCCAGACCCTCCATACCGGGCATGCCGCCGAGACCAGCACCGCCGCCGAGTTTGGAGAAGTCGATGCCGCCGAAGTCGCCGCCAGCACCTGTAGGGAATATCCGTTAGCAAATACTTCCGCCAGTAAGAGACTCAATTCGTCATCCGTAGAATTTTGGTGCAGCAGTCTTTCGACTCGTGCTCGTGCTCGTGTTAGGATTTGTATACGTACCACCCATGCCGGGCATGCCACCTGCGGGAAAGTAAAGTGGTCAGCGTGAAGCTTTTCGGAGCGCGATAGAATGCCGATTGGGCAGGAGACACCAGTAGAGAGAAGGAACTTACCCATGCCGCCGAACTGTGACAGGTCCTCCTCGGGAGCCTCATCCTGCTCGTCCTCGTCAACCCACTTGGTGAAGTCGGTGCGGAGGTAGTGGACCTTCTTGGAGTCCTTCAGCAGACGGGGCCAGAACTCGGCATTGAGCTCCTTCTTCTGCAGCTTCAGCTCGATGTTCTTGCCGGTGTGGTGGACCTGGGAGGCCTTGTCGTCGATCTCAGCGAAAAGCTCGAGGTCGAGGTGATAGGTCTTCTTGAGGGTGTCGGAGTGGCCAGTGAAGGTCAGACCGGTCGGCTTGAGCTCGAGCTTGAGGTTTGCGGCGGGGACGTCGGGTACGGAGATGGTCACGTAGACGTAGTTCTTCTCCGGTTGGGTGCTGGAGGAGCGCTGGGCCCAGAGGACTGTGGGAATGCGCAAGCTGTCAGTTGACTTTCTGAGAAGGTAGGGAGCTTGCCGTGAGTGGAAGACCGGTTTTGCGCGACGCTCGCAAGGCAGCAACGGCGGCGCGCACCAGCTTCCCCCGCCTGGAAGCTTCAGTTGTAGGAGAGGGGAGACAAGGTAGGGTTGACTTACCCTCAGGGGTTGCGGTAGTAGCAGTCATTTTAGTGTAGGTTCGGTTTTTTCGAGGTGTGGTGAGTGAGTGAAGGGTTTGGGTATCAAATGAAGTCAATTGAGCAGTCGTAAATGAAAAGTTGGAGTGTGATGTAGGTTTCGTGGAGGGGAGGTGGTGGACGGCCGTCGGCGACCCTGGGAAGTTTTGTTTGTAGGCAACGTGCAGGGGTAAGAGCAAAGTGGAGTCCTATGATGGAACCACGACTGGATGTATCTATGCGGGGTGATGAGGGCTGTAATTCAGGTAGCAGGCGCTTCCAAGTCAACAAAGAAGTCACTGATTAGGTTGGGGGAAAGTTTCAGCTGTAAGAAACAGAGGTCAGGATAGATTCTGGTGGAAAGAAGAAGCAGCTTGAGGCAAAGCAGAAGCTGTTTTTGCAAGCAGTTGTTGGTGAGGCTGGGAGAAGGCACAAACTCATGGAGCTCAGTAGAATGCCTTAGAACATTGGCGATCTGGCACCCCTGCCTCTGATGTTGGCTTACGTACTCCATCCCCACAAGGCTGCCAATTCAGAGTACCTAGGTACTTTGTACTTCTACCAATAGGGACCAAAAAGGCAGAGTAATTTACTGTAAGAGGCTGCAGGGACACCTGCTTCCATACCACTAATCTCTGCCGTTCGAATGGCAGATCCTGACAGTTATTGGCTCTGTTACGAGCTTTGGAGCCGTCATCAAGACCCTGGATGGTACAGTTGCATGTACTTCATACAGTATGATCTTGTTCGGCAGTCTCCGCCAATGCAGTTGCTTCCAAATCATAGCACCTTTCCATGCGATCTGAGGGCAGCGAAAGGGCAACAGTCACTCCACTGAGGTGATGTAGGAGTACCTACCTAGATAGGTATTGAAGTGATGTGCAACCAGGACGTTGCAAATCAACCCGGATCTCCAGGGCCGAGCGGGAGGGGAGGTCCACGAGGTCGGGCGCTATAGGTACCTAGGTAAGCTTCCAGAGCCGCGAAGGCGGGATCTTTGCCTACCTAGGTACCTGACTTGGCGCTTTGCAAATCCCCCGGCTCGGACTACTCGACCCACCTGCTACGTCAACCTCCAGGCTGGACATCACCTATCAACACCCATCCAACCCAACCTGGAACAACCTCGAATTACCATCGTGAACTACAACACCCGCCCTGTTCATACATCGAGTCGCTTCTCCTTCCTTCGCGGGCACCTCTGGGACTCACCCCAGAGTGACGGCCCATCATGGAGACCTTAAAATCCCTCTTCGTCAAGCCAGACCCAGCAGCCCAAGTACGTGCGACTCCAGACACCCAAATCAACTACATACGTAATCCACGCACTAACCCCTCCACCCTCTTCCTTCCAGGCACGAAAATGTAACTCCATCCTCCGCCAAAACATGCGCAAACTCGACCGCGACATCGCCTCCGTCAAGCAAGTCGAGATCAAAACCAAGAACCTCATCCTCGCCGCCGACCGCCGCGCCTCCAAGGACGCCGCCAACGGCCGCGCCAACGCGCAGGCCGCGAGGGAGGCGCGCGACTTCGCGCGCGAGCTCATCCGCGCGCGCAAGACCTCGGCGCGCCTCGTCACGTCCAAGGCGCAGCTCGCGAGCGTGCAGATGCAGGTGCAGGAGGCGTTCGCCGTGCGCAAGATCGAGGGCTCCATCCGCGCGAGCGTCGGCATCATGAAGGACGTCAACTCGCTCGTGCGCCTGCCGGAGCTCGCGGGGACCATGCGCGAGCTGAGCGTCGAGTTGATGAAGGCGGGGGTGATTGAGGAGATGATCGAGGACACGCTGCCCGAGGACGACGGGCTGTTGGGCGAGGACGAGGAGGCGGAGAGTGAGGTCGACAAGGTGCTGGGGGAGATTCTGAAGGGCAAGATGGAGAAGACGGGGACGCTGCCGGTTGCGCCGCCGCCACAGGTTGTGGAAGAGCAGCCTGTGGCGGAGGAAGAGGACGAGGAGGATATGGAGGCTACCATGGACCAGATGCGGAATCGGTTGGAGGCCCTCAGGAGCTAGACGGGCTGGTGATGCTGCAAGGCGCCAAGATGCTTTGGTGCAAGAGTTTATCGACATTCAACGGAGTTGGGGGCGTTTGGCCACTGTCTTTTTGGGTTCCAGGTCTGTCGTTGTCATATTCACCCACGTCGGGAGCTGGCCATTACTATGTCCACTTACCGCACGAAAAAGTCCCTCGATGGGACTTCTCCAGGCTCCTCAGATACAAGCAACATAACTGCATCAAATTGTACCATTGCACGGTTGTCAATGCCTCCGGACGGGCCGCCGTATATCAGTGTATGGTATGTCGGTTGCTGCAGATGACCGGTCAAAGAAGCTGGGATGATACCGAGTACGGCTTATTCTCTGTCTTCAGGCGGACAACCGCGCACTCTCCCCATGCATTTTGGAGACTGAGCCGAAGAACATCAAGAATGTCGGCGGTCTCGGAATCCTCGAGCCGGCGCCGAAACGGTGGCATGTCCTGGACGTCCCTCCCATTTGCCTTGCGAGTGCCGTCTACTCAGGAAAATTCAGTCTCCAGTACACATGCAACACAGCCAGAACGACCATTGCGGGCGTCCCCACGAAATCTCTATCGCGGATCGGGGCTCTGTCAACTCTGCGAGGCGAGATGGGTCTCGAGATAGCCTCCACGACGTGGTCGGCGGCCTCAGCAATTTCATGACTTTCCGTGATGCCTACCTAGGTATCCTTGGAGCCCGGATGGAGTCTTGGCCACCATACAGGCCAGCAAACCAGGGCTTTCGGTATGCTGGAGGCTCCTAAGAACAAGCAACAACATCAGCACAACCGCTGATGGCACACAGCATACTTAGACACCTCGTCGACTCAACGTCAACGGTGATGTGTTGTGCGTGCGGTCGTGCTGTAAGCTTGGAAGTCACGATAGTGGCTATCTCATCGACCATCTACCTTTAGTAGGTAAAGTGAGTTCAACCAACATCCTCACAAGCCAGAATCTTATGCACCATCTCTGCCATGCTTTCTATGATGACTTATCCCCTGCCTGTGTCTCCCCTGTAGGTGGTGAACAAAGAAAATGCTGACTGCATACAAGCAGGGCGCTGACTCTTGGTAGTCCACATCTGATCCCTAGCGCTGACTTCGTTCTTAAGGAACCTTGGAAATCTTATGTCCGAATAACGCCTGGTTAACGATGGTAACGTGCAGCAACATGCAGAACCGCCTTCGCGTGGAATTCACCCGCTCACCGTCGCGAAAGGACGCGAAATCACCGGACCTGGGCGATACGCGCGGAGGTAATGGCGTTAATGGTTGCTTATTAGCTGTCATGTCTCACAATCGCTGGCAGATATCTCGTATATCATAAAGCAGCCATCACAATCACACACAGCTGCATTCTCGCCTATCCCTCGTCCTCTCTGGTCCCCAACTAACCCCCCCCCCCCCATATCTCATCCCAACACCACCAACCCACCACTCCAAAAATGGCCACCGTAATAGTCTTCGGCCCCACGGGCAACATCGCCTCCCAAGCCGCCCGCACCGCCGCCTCCCTCGGCGCGGCAAAAGTCTACCTCGCCATGCGCGACCCCACCAAGCCGATCCCGGGCCTGACCGCCGACGCCGAGCTCGCGGGGCCCTTCACGCGCGTCCAGGCCGACCTCACCAAGCCCGCCACCGTCGCCGCGGCACTCGCCGCCTCCGGCGCCACCCACGCCTTCATGTACCTGGCGTTCAGCAGCGCGGACGCGGGGATGCGGGGGACGGTCAAGGCGCTCAAGGCGGGCGGGGTGGAGTGCGTGGTGTTTCTGAGCAGCTTCACCATTGGGCGGCATACCACCAGGGGAGCGGGAGCGGAAGGAGTGGAGGTGGAGGAGGGGTTGAGGGGGATTTCGCCGGGGGATATGGTGCCGCATGCGCATGCTGCGGTGGAGATTGCGCTGGAGGACGAGTTTGGGCGGGAGGGGTTTGTGGCGGTGCGTCCGGGGGGGTTTGCGACGAACATGTTGAGGTACAAGGAGGGGTTGCTAAAGGGAGAGGTGCGGCTGTTTGGCGGGGAGTTCAAAATGGATATGATCACGCCGGGGGACATGGGCGGCGTATGCGGCGCGATCCTCGCGCAGGGGCTGCCGGCCGACGGGCAGCGGAAGGTGTACCTGTACGGGCCGCGCCTGCTCTCGCAGCGAGGGGCGCTGGAGATCGTGGCGGATGTGCTGGGCAAGAAGGAGGAGGTGAAGTTCACGGCGCTGGGTGTGGAGGAGGCAATGGCGGAGTGGACGGCGCAGGGCATGCCGGCGCCGCTGGCGGAGTACATGGCGAAGAACATGGCGGACGACACGGTGCCGGAGGGGAGGGAGGCGGAGTGGTTCCCGTTTGCCCAGGAGGGCGTCGCGAATGTGGTCAAGTATACGGGGCGGCCGGCGACTGGGTTTCGGGAGTGGGTGGTGGCGAATAGGGAGCTTTGGGAGTAGACTGTGTATGATGTTGATAGTTGATGTGATGTGAAGTCTACGTTCGATAGTCTGTCTATACACGAGTAGTACAAGTACAATGCGCCGGCGGCCACTGATGAGAGCTTCTTGCTGGGCCGCGTGAGAATTGCTAGAGTAAACAGTATGGTGTTGAGGCTGAACAGACTAGGCGCATTCCATCAGTGATATCAAAAAAAGACCACCAAACGCATAGTCTTAGCTCCAACACCTCCTCACGGCATGCCTTACCGCCCGCTGATACCGCTGAAAGGCCAGGGCCTGTCATCCTTCGTTACTG
>PYFS01002043.1:0-91700 GCA_003671545.1 Ophiognomonia clavigignenti-juglandacearum | reverse complement strand
CGGAGTAGAAGAAAAAAAAAAAAAAAAAGAAACAGGGGGGGTGTGTGGGGGGGGGGGGGGGGGGGGGGGGGGCAAAGTATGAATCTTGTTGAATTGAAAGAGAAAAGAGGAAAAAAAGAAAACACGAGTCTGTAGAAGTACGTCTGTACTGTAGAAGAAGTAAGTTAGGTAGGTAGTAGGTTGTATGTAGTCCTGTCTTTGTCTTGTTGTCGCCCGAGCCAGCATCAACAAAGACAATCCAACAACCGTCCGTCCTCCATCCTTCGCACCGCCTGAGAAGACTTTTTGTTGGGTTTTCCGTCTCCGTCCGGTGGGAAAGGAAGAAACTTGTACACAGGAAAGAAATTCGTTTGAACTTAAACCGTCTATGTTCTGGCAGAAGTCTGCTTGCTGCTTGCTTGCTTGCTTCCTGCCTGCATGTGCCGTTCTCGGGCAGGTAGGTTGGGGGAACACACCCCGTGCTGATGCTGTCGTAATGGTGAAAGAACAGTTCACACGTCGAATAATTAGTATTTGATGCGTGGCATCTTCCCCTCGGCCACCAAGCAAGGGAGGCCCGTAGCAGCCTTATCCGCGCCCCTTCGCCCATGACATTGGTGCTCGAAAAACAGCCGAATCCGCGGATCACTCGCTGCTCCGGGCCCAAACCGGGTCTCCTATCTCCGGCGGACGGGCCCATCGCGCTGCTTGAGCCGGCTCGTGCGCCAGCCCTCGTACCACTGGTCCCTGCTGGCCTCCTTGAGCTCGCCGCGCCAGTCGCTAAATACGGCCTCCTTGAGTCGCAGGAAGTCGCAGTGGTCCTCGTTGTTGGGGTCCGCAAAGCCCCACGGAAACGCACGCCCGACGACCTCGGGCTCGTAGATGTCCGGGCTGATGATAGACATGGGGATGTACGGGATCTCGTCTATCTCAACAGCCGCCGCATCGTCGCCGTTCGTGCTGCGCCGCGCCGAGGCGATGGACTGGCGTTTCGAGGTCTTGGACTTGGGTGAGTCCTGGCTTTGGATCAGGAGCTCGCCCTCCTCTGCGCCCTCATCATCGGTGCCCTCCTCGTCGTTTTCCCGCTGGTCGGTATCCTCCGGTTCTTCTACGATTCTTGTTGAGGAAGGCCGCGAGTCGACATCATCCTCCAAGCCCAGCACCTCCAGGGGGTCCAAATTCGACTTCTTCAGACTATCCCAGACGGCCTTCTTCAAGACGTGCATGTGCTTTGTGGTGATAGTGTCGGCCTTCGCAATGACGGGGATGGCGGTGGTCTTGCCCTGCAGGGTTCGCAGGACTTGCAGGTCGAGATCTTCATCCAGACTGCCAACAACGCGGTCGTGGAATTTGCCATTGCCATTCGAAATCAGCGCTCGGGCACTGGCAATGTTCTTGTCCAGCCTCGCCGGGTCCAAGAGAATGAAGGCGCAGTGGATGTGGGTATCTTGAACACCAGGCGAACGGATGACCTTCATCTCCTCGGCGAACGTCTCTTCAAACTTCTGCTCGACAAACGAGGACATCTCTCGGAGCTGCAGATCCACTACATTCTTTTCCAAGCCCTCGGAATCCCACAAGGTCAACCCCACTCGTTCGCCATCGATTTCGCTCTCGACATAGTGTGGGACAAAGTTGCCGGTCGGCTGGGCTCGCATAACCTCCTCCTCGGGCCCTCTGCTAGTGCTGCGCTTCTTGGAAGGTAGTGCGAGAGCCGTCTTGAGGAATTCGATGAACGACGTCTTCCCCGCGCCGCGAGTCCCGACAATCAGGACGCTAAACAAGTGCAAACGGTCAGCGCGCCGCCGGTCGTCCCTTTTGCGGGAAGTGGGTGAAATTAGCGTGTGTGGGACGAAGGGACCAAGACTCACTTGAACGGCGTGGGGTCTTTTCTGCGCCGCACCTTTCGCGGGTTGTTGACGGTGGAAATGGACGAGCTGGCATAGCTGTATCGACCCCGATTCGTCATGGACTCTGTGCGGGCGTACGGGTCGACCCAGTCGCCGCCATTACCGGGGATGGGAGGAATAGGTACGTTGGCAGAGATGGCGCGCGGGAGGTCCATCGAGGTAGCGCGGGCCTGCTGGCGGGGCGGACTGTTGGTTTGTTGGCTGTAGATGCGAGGAACGTCGGGCCCGAAGATGGCGACGGAGTCTCTCGTTTCGAAGACTGGTTCTCGGAGGCCGTTGTAGAGCTGGGGAAGCTTTGGGGGAGGAAGGCGGGCGGCGGCGGAAGCTGCTCGTTGAAGCTCGGCTTCACGCGCGGCCTGTTGGGCCTTCTTTCCCTTCTTCATGTTTCCTGACTTACGGCGTGACAGCATTATGAGTGACGATCGTCGTTTTATGCTCAAGGCAAACAGCCGATACGGCGCGGAAAGCGCTACTATCAGGGACCTCGCACTAAACCCAACCCGAGATTATGCTTTGCTTTGTTTCAAGGATACCGAGCACTGGCCCGCGAAATAGCAACCCGGATGTGAGGAGAATTGATGTGCAATCACAAGTCGCAGCTTGGTCGCAAAAAGTTGTTGGGAAGCGATTCGGCTCTTTTGGACAGGAGAAGATTCGAGACGAGATTGTTTCGTCAACTTAGACGCTGGAATTGGCTCTCGGTCGGTCAGGTTTGACTTCGGATCGAATGGCGATGAAATGTTTCAGATGGCCTGAAAATGCTGTGAATGCCCAGGGCACGCGAGCTGCACATGCGCGTAGAGGATACTTTGGCTGAATACAGGTCGAAATTGAACTGCAAGATAGGTGAGATGTGCGATAGTTTCGTTCCCAAAGAAGGCGGCACTGTAGCTAGCAGCAGTCTCGACACCAGCTGAATGGCTGGATGGCACCTCGAGGGATTTCGGATAGCGGGTAATGGGGTTTATGGCTAAAACGAAGAGCACAGCGTCAGTTGTCAAGGTTGGCGCTAAAGGCAAACGTAGTGTTCGTCGCATCAAGTGAAAGAATATTCGACCGCCTGCATCAAGCGGCAGCGATGATGCACTGTCGATCTGCAACCGGGCGACGCAAGATGGAAGGAAATGCAATGCGACCTTGTTCACATCTATGCAAGCAGGACACAAACGTTGCAACACTGGAAATTCCCCGTCAAGGCTTTCGTCAATGTGATAAGAGGCCTTGAAAATCAAGTCGAAGAGTAGACGAGTGTCGGCGGTAAAAATAAAGCTGGGTTGGTTGGCTTGCTCATGCTCCGGAGATTTAATATACCTCGTGCAGCACGCAGACCACACCAACACCAAGGACCGGAACCGGAACCGGAACCGGGCTCCACAACCATTGAATGATGCTCGAGATAAAGTCCACCCGGCTGGTTTCAACATGGAAGTGAGAGGAGAGCAACCTACAGCTTTACAGACAAGACACAGCAGCCCTTTGCGCAACTATCGGGGCGTGCCCAGCTTCGCAGTCGTCTGGGTAGGACAAGGCTCGGTAGTGGGTTGAGGAACGTCGGCAGCTTTGAGCTAGATGGATTCGGTCTAGTCAGGAGTAATATTTCTCTTGGGCTCGTCGTGCTGCAGTGACTGAATGAGTGGGCTGCGGGATCGATGTCGACGCCGGGCGGCGAGGTGTGGCAAGGTGAGTACGTAGTAGAGTGAGGGTGAGAAGCAACAGAAGCAAAGAATAGTAGAGAACGAAAACGAAGCAAGCAACTTTGACAGCAACGGAATAATACGCTCCTGAACTAATCAGGTTGATTATGCCCGAAGTATGTACAAGTTCCGAGCACTAATAACAACCTGGGTATGCGATGAGAGAGATACCGAGCGCCGCTCTTGGTTCAAGGTCCGCCAGACCTGGTTTCTCGTGGTGTCGTATGGAGAGAAAAGGGTATACGGAGCAACCGCAAGGGAAGAGAGGACAAGAGGAACGAGGTTCATGAGTATTGGAGCATATGTCGGTCATTCAAGTCACCTCACTAACAAACACGCTTGAGAGAGATTGAGGAGTGGGTTCTTGGGAAGCAATGCGGCTTCTTCCCATCTTGCAGGTCACATCCCTGTCGCAAATATACATATAGTACAGGGCCCGTTCAGGGGTCCAGTACCTAGGTAAAGTACCAGTGGCTCGGGCGCTAGGACCATCTGCACCAGCGTCCGTTGTGGGGCTCACCAGGACCCAATTTGGTGTCGAGCCTAACTCAAACGATTACAATCAAGTCCCATGATTTTCTCGTCCATGTTGGCCTTTTGTGCTAGGCTGGCAGCAGCATGACGAGCACTTTCCGACACGGCCGCTGCTATAGGTTGTCTTCTGGGCTTCATTTCCGGCCTCGAAGTCTGAGAGTACAGTACGTGCCCACACCACCTGCATTGTCACTCGTTACATCCGATGGGGTATCAAATCATTCTCGACCTCTCCAAGCATCAAAAAGGGGCAGGAGCGCCCGTTTTCTTGGGATTGTGCAACCTCCTAGTTTCCACTCCCTATGCTAGCAGCAAGAATATCAATCTTGCACGTCTCCTCCTTTTTAAATTACAGGCACCGTCCATTCCCTGCTGATAATTCGGATCAACCTCGCAAAGTGCCGGTGTCATGTCCACAGGCCCCCCCCCTCAACGCCAAATTCTTTAAAGGTGGGGTTCTTGACTTTGGGACCCCTGCATCCTTGGATGACGGTATTCACCACCGACCGCAAATCACCAGTGCATTGGCTGCTGACGCCCCTAACCGCCTCAATATCCTCCATCCGTCATAGCACCTGTGTCACAAGAAACGGCACCTTGGTTGAAATCCACTCAATTTTTGGTTGACAGCTGCGGGTTGATACCGCAAGGGAAAACACCCGAGCGGACGACGGCTGGGCTCACCGGCTCAAAGCTACCTTCTCAAATCAACCAGCTCTTGAGCTGTACAGCAGCAACTGATCGAATTGCCTGCCCTCTCTCCATGAGGCGAGATGTGCCTATATACGGCACCAAACAGTTTGTATCCAGCTACGAGCACTCTGATAGCTATCTGCGTGTCGAGGGTACCCTCCCAATCACGGACAAGGCGAATGGGGTCATTTCACAACCACGGACGGTATGTAGTACCGAGGAAGGAACCCTTCGCCCACGCCCCCAAAGAAATGATCTCGCGTATGTTTCAGCTTCCTCACCTGCAGGCCTATAGTGATGGTCACCTAGAACTGTTCTTTTTCTGTTCTTTTGCCAATCTCCTTCTACGTGTGTTTTGACGTTGAGCACAGACCAGCCTTCTCCTACAGTATAGGAAAATACCTGGGCTGAGACAAAGTGCGTGCCTCTCACTCGACTTGTCGGGTGTTCAATTTTTAGTAAGGACTTCAGCTGTGTTGCACAGCATGACTTCCACAGCCATACCCACCGGAGGACCGAGTCTCCCGCGTGCAAGGGGTCAAAACGTGTTCAAAGTCTCATATCCATTTGGGATGGGAACACTGGTAACTAGGTACTTGGTACCCCTCCTGCCATGTCCCCGGCTTAGCTACCCGAAACCAAAGGTGACGTGCTATGTATCTCCCACCACAACACTCCACGTCGCATCCCATTCAAGCTCGCGCGCATGTCTCTAGGACGAGATGACACCCATCGGGCACATGAGCCTGACTATGTGGAGGGGTTGGCTACATCGACGTCGCAGCAGCATTATGCCATCTCGTATATTGCCTCGTTATGAGGCCCCGTGACCGTCTAGCCGTTCCACCGAGCTCGGGGACTCACAGCTTGAGCCGTACACGATAGCTTGGGCCGAGTTGTTTCCTGTTATGGACGCACATTTCCATCTGTCCACGCCCCATTAATCTCTTGCTTCGTTGCAGGCTGATCCTGGCATCCCCATCTTCCTTTCGCGCCCCGCAAAGGGCATCTCCACATATCCCCGATCGAGGCGACGAGGAGAGTGGTTCATAAGAAGGCTCACACAAACTTGCAAGCATACAGACGCCAGTCATGATGATGGCGGCTCGCCTATGAGCCGCCGAGTATGAACTTGTGACATTGAGAACCAAAGCCGGCACTCAACAAGAGGGGGAAAAATGGGTGCCGTAAAGTCGGTATTGAAGTTGAAGTGTTGAAGACAGGGCGAAAGGCCCACTGAAATCGATTTGAGTCGGCGACCTTGCTCCTATCCAGCAGTCGATCCAGAGCTCATTTTTGTCCAAAGTAAAAATTGTTGAAGACGTCTGTCCAGTTCCCTCGCAAGTCCGTGAGTTGCGCGCCCCACCAGTTGCAGATGCAACGAGAGTTGAGGCCGTTGGCGAGGAGAAGTAGACAGGCGAGCCGGGTATATTCGCCCTGGCCAAGGGCTTGATCGTAGTTCAATGAAAACCGTGTCGCACGTTACTTTGCCGTCGTGCAACGCCGTTGGTGCGAATGAAAGGTATGGTCTATAGACAGTCCGAAGAAATTTGAGGTCTATGCTCACAAACACGCGTCGAGACCAGCGTAGAGGCAGTCGGAAATTACCAGCCTCTACTAGAGACCAGCTGGATAACCACCGCCGCGACCTGCTGTTCTTGAGCCTGGCAGCTGAAAGTCAGGGTTGCTGTCCAAAAGCATGTTATTCAGTTGGGGTTGCGGCATCGGCCGCCTTTCAGGTATGCCCGCTCCCATGCCACCCTGGAATGCGGGTTGATTGCCGGGCCAGCGAGGGTTGATACCCCGCTGGCTTATCGACGTGAAATTGGAATGCTCAGATAATGCTGGACTTCGTGCTCCTTCAGGGATGCTGTCATATGTCTGATCAGTGTCGAGAACTTGAGGAGGTGGTGTACATCTAAAAGAAGGAGGGGCCACTACGGAAGGCTCAGCAAAACGTGGATCTATGTCCTCGACGTAGGACGATTCCTGAAGAATCTGTCCGCTTCCTGGGCTAGCCCTTCCCCCAGGGCTGCCAGCTTGCCTCAATGGGGGAGGCATGGCAGATGGGTGAGCAGCGCGAGCGGGCGAGCTGCGCCCAGCATTCTGATCCCAATTCTGCCTCGGTGGTTCGTATGGTCTAGCGATCGTTAGCTCTGGCGTTCGTAAGCAACACGCGTAGAAAATTTATACTTACTCATCTGGCTGGCTGTAATGACTGCCAGACATGTATGTATCATGACGATTGTTGGAAGGCGTGGCTCGTCCTTGCTGAAGACCCACCATGCCCATGATTTCGGCATCGCTGTCCCTGAATTGTCCTTGTGGCGGGCTGCCCCCACGAGGGATGACACCATTATTTACAGAGGCGGCATGGCTGCCGTCCACATCTGGTAGCGGCGGTGGAGATTCAGCTCGCGGCAGGTCATCTTCTCGACTTGGATTGTAAGCTTCGTAGCTGTTGTCAGTCGAGACACTGGGCATCGATGGATTCAGGTTGGTCATGGCATAGCCGGGGCCTGAAGGCGGGCCGGGTGATGGTTGTCTGGCACCGTAAGTGTCGTATTCCATGGCAGGAGAGCCTCTACGATCATACGGTCCCGACTGGTAACTCGGAGGTGGTGGTGGAGGCCGACCACCTCGCAACATGGGGCCACCGTAACCTCTTGGCGGTGGGCCGTAACCTCCGCGGCCTGGTGGTGGGCCGTAGCCGCCGCGGCCAGGCGGGCCATATCCACCGCGTCCTGGCCCAGGACCAGATCCGTACTGGCCGTAACCACCACGCGGAGGGCCATAACCACCGCGGCCACGATAAGGTCCAGGGCCAGGACCTGGTCCGCCACGGCCGCGCGAGCGTTGACTTTCCATTGATGGTCTGCGCATGCCGTATGCATCCTGTGGCGGAGGAAGAGGATTGCCGTACTGGTCTCTCGAAGGCTGTCTGCGAGGACCGGGGCCGACAGGACCATTGTACGCAACTTCCGCGTTGTTGATGTCCATGTTCGGGCCGTTTGGTGATCGATTTGGCGGGCTGCGGGCGGTGAGTGGAATGCGCTCATCGCTGCTGTCCTTGTTCTCGAAGGAGGCGAATGCAGGCACCTTGTCGGCAGCACCGCCATTGGCGCCACTCACGACGGGCACGGTTGGCTGATCAGCAGGCGAAGCAATTGGGTCCTTGTTGACCCTGTTGTAGTAATTCTCTCCGCTCATTTCGGCATTCTCTGCAATTCGCTTCTTCCTTGCCTTGCGGCTGACAATGGTCCTGCGCATGGCACAGGAGACCACGGTGCCGAGAGCGACGAGAATGGTGGCCGCCAGTACCAGATACGAGCCGAATGACATGTGCGGTACAAAGAGCAACACATCGACCAGGAATGCTAGGAGGCAGAGCAGAAGGTTGAGTATGCTCACGAGGAAGACTGCAAGCAGATATCTAGAAGAATGCGAAGGCGCGTGGAGGTGAGATACCAAGGCAAGGATCAAGTTGATCAAGGTCAAGAGTGCTGCAACGGGATGGACGATGAGAATGGTGGACAAGGTTGACCTGGTAGAGGTCGGTAGGTCAAAGTCGCTGGCAGTGCCATCCTCGGCAAGAGATTCTGTGTGGTGATATCAGCACCCATCGACACGCTTTATCAGTGGGGTTGTAAAAAGGGAGGTCTGAGTGCAGACTCACGGGTGGAGTAGCCTATTTCGATTCCGCTACAGCTTGTCGCGCTACAATACCCAAATACGCCGAACGTGAAGCCATCAAAAGCACCCAGCGATATGGATTGTATGATTGGTGTGGACAGGACCGAGATGAGTAGAAGACCGAAGGCTAGAAACAGCAGCACCGATAAGGGCGACGCCGGACGCAACATTGTGGCGGAGAAATGTGCTTCAAACGCGGTGCGGCGGCGATTACGGTCGTGCGGCGGCGGCGGGTCGGGCCAGCGCCGTCAAGACGCGGCGGAAAGAGCGTGATTCCCAACCAGATCGGGGTTGTAGGTGATGCCACTATCGTGAGTGTTCTGTTTCGACTGCAGGATCGAGGCGCAGCATCGGGGTATCTTTCAGGGCCTTTCGAAATGGCATTGGTCGGAAAGAACAGTAAAGGTTCAATCAAGTGGATATCCAACTGTTGTGCATTCCAGCTCTGTTGGTTTGAAGGGCGATTGCGATTGGTGCTTGAGAGGATATGATCGAGTAGGTGATGCCGTGCTTGTTGCAGATGGCGAGGGCTGCTTGTTTCGAGTCTGTCAGAGTCTCTCGTAGTGGCGCTCAGTTATTTCCTCCTGTAGACAATACTGTCTTTTGTTGTTGAATTGCAGACTGGATAGTGGGCTACTGTGCATCAAGCAGATAGGAAATGGCTGCTGGTGGCTGTAGGAGTGTGCACAGCTGTTGTTGTTGAGGAGGGAGATTGGACGTGGAGGTTAGTGGTGACGAAGGGGGTCAATTGGAAGAAGATGCACAGGACGAGTTGCAAGTTGCAGCAAGGAGAAACTGACTTGGGAGGGGACCAGACACGCCTGGAGCAACTGCAACGGAGAAGAGTGGGTCTTCTGGGGGAGTGATGCAGGCATACCCTTACTTTGACAGGGATAGCTGGTACAGATGCACAAGCAGATTTGTGCTGGGCCCTGTTCAACGGGTAGCTGCATTTAACATCTTTATATCCAGAAAAAGAACAAGAACAAACCCATGCTTCAGCACAGAGTACTAAAGGCATATGCCTTAGGTAATAGGTACTATTGCTCTTGTTCAAGAAGCATTTTCTTGATCAAAAGTTTCAAGTAGTCATAGGTAGCATGCGGGCAAACATATTGAAAGTTATTTCCTGGATTGTAGATTCTATAACGGTGTTCACTACTCCGTAGATTCGTGTTCAACGAGTGCCAAGTAAACATGTCGTCGTTCCCATATTCGTTGCTCTTCCAGTTCAAGTGCTATGGAAATTATACTATACCTGTGCGTGGTAATCATTGATGACCAAGGCTCCCGAAGGCAAGACCAGAATGTCCGGATTCTGGAACATGCGCTGGGTATCCGTACTGTATTGTACAATAGACCAGTACGATATAGTGGCAAGTTATTAGTCCTATAGCTTATTTATGAATGTGGCTGTGGTCTTGACAACAGAAACACGGATACCGCCTATGTTAAATCCTGCGATGTTGGGCTACCGCCACGCGTTGCGCATCCGAGTGAATGGCCTCGAACTCCCAATGGGTTTAGCCGCAGCGTTCGCCATGCATCGGTTGGGCGGGAAGAGCGGGATTGACTGGCGTGCAAGCATGATACATCCTTCCAAGGTTGCTACTTGGCTGCAGGAGCACGCAGTTGGACAGCTGAACGCACATGACCGGGCCACCGTCTTGTTGCTCCCGTCTGGCCCGTAACTGTATGCAGCCCAAGACTTCAAAAGACCGGTGGTTTCCTTACGATGGAATATGCTTATCTCGCATACATTGCGTGTCCACCGTGGCGGCACAGACGATGTCGATCTCGTTGATTGAAAGGGCCAAGCATGGGCGTGACGACCCACTATGAACATACATATGCAAATACCTAGGTATGCAAGTATGCAACTATCGGCATCACAGTGCGAATCCGGGGGTTTCAGGGACATCAATTCCAAACCAGCTCCACCAGCCAAAGGACGCGCATAATAGTTGCGACTCTCTTCATCAACGCTTCCTTGAGCCTCACCATCATTCTGAAAAAGAGGGTACTGGATGTCTAAAAAGTCCAGGGATGCCTTGCACACCAGGAATACTCCCTCCAAATTTCACACGTCTTGGGAAGGTCTGACGATTCCGAATACCAATCCTTGAAGGCGTCCTGGCAAATACTGCCATCTAGGCGAGCAGAATAGGCGTCGAGTTCCGCTCCAGCCTCCGAGCAAAAACTCGTGTGTGGACTGGGAAGAACTGGCAGGAGTTCTTGTGGGTACGCCTTTCGCCAGCAAAACAAAGAGATCACAATTTGCCTGCTAGCGTCTGGTGACGAAGCCGCGTCCCAAGTAAACTTTGGTTACATTGTGTCAATCTCCCGCAGCTGCGTGGATCGCAACCTTGGAGGCAGTTTCTTTGGCATGTGCTCGGGGCCTGTGCGTGGTTGGCGAAGAAATAAAGTCTGGGAGAGCATTTCATCGTGATAATATCGGAGGATTCGCTAGGAAAGTATGGTCGACGGCCAAAGGATCAAATCGTCCCATGCCCCAGACAGGTCCCAGCGACCAAAAAATGCTTGATTCGGTACCGGCGCCCCACAGCTAGATGGCCCTGTCTGGCCATGACTCCCATCTGGACGTGATCGCCTCATCTCTGCGACGCGGGCGCTGTGTTTCACCACACCATCAACACTGGAGAAGGGACCTCACTTAGTAGAACGACAGAGACGTCAGCCTCCCATGTCACCGCCGCCCCAGCTCGTCACCTCGGTCACACAGCGTCCACACGAACTCGTGTCGAGCTCATGGTTTTTCTGTTTTTTATTTTGATTTTCGGTACTGTGCGACCATCTAAAAATAGGACGTAGCCAGCACTTGAGATCTCCCGCTCGGCCATCGTCGATCTGATCTTTCGCATTATTACGGCCGGAAATGCGATGTGTCAGCATCAAAAGTCAACAGCAGGCGTATCACCACACAAGCCTCTCCCGACACTCGATCAAGCATTCTCGCAAACACTTGATGAGGTGATGGGTCTTGGGGGTTGTTGCGACAAAGTATCAAGAGCCGCCGGGCCTTCCTCCCCCGAACCTTGTCGGCTCGTTGGCCGAATCACCGATGGCGATAAGCTATCGTCCTCAGGCCACTGCAGCAAGGCGGGCTTGATCGTTTCACTCGGCTGCCCATCCCGTGTGGCTGTGGAGTTGCGTTCCTGCCAAATAACGCATGCGAACCACCAAGGCGAACGAATGGAAAGTCTTGTTTCGCGTCTCAGTTAGTTGTATGCTACCAGTAGAACGTCTTGCTTCCCGGGCACTGCGTGAAACACATCATGGATATATAGATGTGGAGGCTGAGCTCTGTGCAAATGTAGGTCTACTGGTGATTGTCCTCGCCACAACTGCAACTTGGATCTACATACTTATCAATCTTGTAGTAATCGGGCCTGCTTAGCAGGCCCGACAGGGTGGCGTTCAAACGGCTTGGTATGCAGTAGTGCCAACGTGCTTCCTCGTCCAAGGACAGGCTTCGACGCTAGAAGTTTAGAACACCCCAGGTCGAACGTGGCAAACTGATACAAACGGTGGTCGATGTTTCGATACGGGCGATGTAGATGCTCACTGCGAGGTCCGGGGCTTCCTTCTCAGCCTTCGAGCTTCAACTCGCAGAACGCCTTGATCTTCCACCCTTCAATGACTGACATCAACATCTGCCCTGAGCACCATGCCCTCCCTTCTCCTGATCCGGCACTTAATCCCCATCGCCCTCGGAAACAAATAACTTTTCACTGTCCACTCCTCCTCCGTCGCCAACTCAAACTCAAACATCGCAATCAACGTCGCCACCGCCTTATACACCTCCATCAGGCCCAAGTGCATCCCAATACACTTCCGACTGCCCATCCCAAAGGTCAAATCCACATCATTCACTGTCCTCATCCTCGCCTGCCACTCCTCTTCCCCCTCTTCCTCGCCCCTCAACCACCGCTCCGGGCGAAACTCCCCCGCGTCTTCCCCCCACACCGCCGCGTTCCGGCCGGTCACATACGACGTGAACCCCACCACCGTGCCCGCGGGCACGAACCTTCCGTCGGGGAGGGTCAGCCCTCCCGCGGGGACGACCCGCTCCTGCGGAAACATCTCGCCCGGGAAGAGCCGTAGCGCCTCGCGGACCACGGCCTCGAGGTAGGGGATGCCGCGGGCCTGCGCGTAGGGGGCGGGCAGTTGCTGGGTGGGGCAGTGCGGCTGGGCGAAGGGCGCGGCGAGGATGGCAGCGCGGAGCTTGGCGTAGACGGAAGGGTGAGAGAGGGTAAGGTAGAAGATGCTGCGGAGCGCCGCGGCGCTGGTGTCGGCACCTGCGGCGAGGTTGACGATCATGTCTGTGTTTGGGAGGTTTGTCAGCTTGCTGGGTGGATTTTCTTTCCTTTTCCAGGGCATTTTCCTTGGTTGGATGGGGTGACCAGAAAGCAGTGACTCACAGGATACGATCATGGGATTGTCCACGATCTCCGGGTACTGCCCCTGCGCCTCGATGTACAGGTCCAGGAAGTCCGTGTTGCTCTTGGAGTTATGCCCGTCCTGGCCCGTCAGCCGCTCGGTGAGGAGCTTGATGGCGAGGTTGGCGACATTGGTGTACGTAGACGGACCAATTCGTTGCACCGGGTTCTTGTCAAGGAACTGGTCCAGTACCGGATACATCCCCACCGTCACCAGGTACACCGCAGCCGCCTCTGATGCGGTGAGAGTACCGTCAAAGTCGCAACCGTGGTCTAGATAGCCAATGCGTTTGCTCATTGTCGTCTTGGCTACGGCGTCCCAGCCAACTTTTGTGTCGACGGTGATGGTTAGAGTCGAGGTAGTCTCACACGCCGAAACCTTCGAAGAGGAGTACAGAATTACAGAATTATCACTCACAGAACATGCACCAGTCGCCAAAGTCAAACGCCTTTCCCGTCTTTTCCTCACCACCTGTGGCGAACTTGCTTTCGAGCTGCTTTGCAAAAAACGCCACGACCGTGTCGATGTGCGGTTCCATCCGTGCCACCGAGCTGGTGGTCCAGTACTTGGCCACAGGCTTCTTCATCTGCTTGTGCAGGTCCGGGCGAACCTCGCTGAAGATGCTGTACTTCGTCTTGCGGCCAACCTTGAAGCCGGCAACCTTGTGCCAGTCGGACTGCATGACAAAAGATAAAGAGTCAGCAGCACTCTACATGACCAGAGCACCAGCTCCCATATAGAAGACGAGATGGCCGCAAACCTTTCTCCACACACCCTTCGTATCGAAACAGGTCTTGAGGAGTGCCGCGGCGTTATCATAATCCAAGTCAAGGTAGTTCGGTGCCATCCTCACGACCGGCCCATGCTTCTCGTGCATTGCCTTGGTGATAGTGTGCATTGAGCCGTCGTAGGCATAATACATGCGCCAGAAGTTGGTCCATGCTGTCTAAATTGTCAACAGCTGAAGAGACCGTATAATGCGAGTGCAACTACTAAGCTTACAAGCGAGTGGTGGTCCTGGGAACTTGTTGAGGGGAGAAGTCAAGTATGCCGCCAGATATGAGAGCCCCAGTGTCAACGCGGCCAGAAGGAGGAGAGCCGCTAGAGTCTTCGCTGGTGAGCTCACTGCCTGCAAGTGGACTGCAAAGGCTTTCACTTTATCGAGCTGGAAAGTCCCAGAGACCGTCATCTTGTATATAGAGCACAGATGCTTCTAGCTCTGGTCAAAGGCTTCTTTACCGCGTAGTAAAGAGGGCGAAAACTTCGGCGCTCTCGTCACGACATCTACCCTAGCTATAAAACGGAAATAGTAGCTTCTGAGCCGAGGCAACATGGAATCTTTCTGCTGCCTGCTACGGACATATTCCGTAAGAGGATTAGATAGCCATGTGACAAGGTTACAATAGCCTATGATGTGAGTGCTCCAGATCCACTTCATGGTAGCATCGCGAGGGTGATCTAGCTCCATTCATCACATCCTCATTCTGAGCTAAGGCCTGTGTATCCTCAAAAGCACTTGCTCTTTCAAGAGCAATTCGCCTGCTTCAGGTGACCATTTTGTTGTGCGACCTCGAGGAACATCCTGCTCCGTGGATGATTCCCGATCTCGGCTCTGTTTAGCTTCTCTCCATCTCTTGGGTCTCACGATGCAAGCCGCCCATGTTCCTTGTGGTCTCCACAAGGGAGGGGTATAAAGTACGGAGATGATCCAAGTACGTCAGCTTGACCCTGACAGTGTATGAACATGCTGAACTGTAATTGGGGTACTAGGTAGATATCCGGCGAGCTGACTACCGCCTATACAGCCCACCTCGATGGCCACGGATCTTGAAGGCGATGGCGGCTACAGGGTTTGTACACGAGAGAATTGGTGCGTGCTGTCGATGATCGATGAGCAGAACAGTAAGAGGAGCTGACTGGAGTTGTTGTCTAGTCTAAGACAAAGATCTTATGCCACACACCTAGACTCCTTAACCGTAGTGCCATTTCGCGCCTTTTCCTGCTTCTAAATCTTCAAAGCATCCAGACCGTACACGTCTCTGTACGATACGTTCGCACGAGACCTTAATACCTGTATCCATGACCATGACCTCGAATCTGCTCTTTCACATCTCCTGATCCATCATTCATCCTCGCTTATCCCTCGAAAACGCCGTGCTGTAATTCAACACCCATCTCCTTACCCATCTTCCGCATACTTTCCTCAATCTCATCCTCCATCCCGCCGCCGATCCCCAGCCACTGTCGCAGTTTGTAGTAGTAAAACCAGATATCCGATCCAAGCATCACCCCCTTGAAAAGCACGTGCCGCCAACGGTTCCGCAGCCTCTCAGGCCACGACAAACTCGGATCCATAAACAAGCTCCGACTCGCCCATTCGCCCATCATCTTGACGCGGTTGACCGGACTGCCCATGTACTGATTATTGCCCTGCACAATTCGCATATTCCGCCCAATAAAAATCAGCTCCTTCGGCCACCGGTCCTCGTCCGCCAAAATATCGCGAATACCCTGCTTCATCCGCCGCTGCATCTCAAAGCTCCGCTCGCTCGCCATGCGCGAGTCGTCCCCCGCCTCGCGGAGGCCCTTCTTGAAGCTCCCGTCGCCGCCCTCGTACGGCCGCATCAGCGTCGCCGACGCAAAGATGTCCGCGGCCTTGATGCCCCACTCCTCGGTGACGCGCCGGATCGTTGCGTTGTCGAACGTCATCAGCGCTTTCCAGAACTCGCCGTACTCGTGCCGGAACTTGGGCGTCATGTACACGTACAGCCCGTGGTCGATCAGCACCAGCTCCGCGTGGCCCGACGGCAGCCGCCGGATGAAGATGTTGCCCGGGTGTGGGTCGCAGTGCACGACGCCCCATTTGAAAATTTGCGCCGAGAACAGGTCGATCATGGTCGACATGACCTCCTTGGTGGATAGTCCAAGCCCGGCCTTGCCGTTGCGGCCCTTCCACGCCGTGCGGTCGGGCTTCAGCTTGTCGCTGTCCGGGACGGCGCGGAGCTCATTGCGGATCGCTACGATGTCCGGCGCCGGGAGCTGTGTGCCCTGCACGCCGGCGCTGCCCTGGCCGCGGCCGCCAATCCAGGGACCAGTCATAGCGGCCTTGTCCCACAGCCGGATGCCCTCGATCCACTCGGTGGTAAGCACGCGCCGAGAACTGAGTTCCGGGTAGACGATGGGCACGTAGACGCGGCCGCGGAGGGAGGGCTCGCCGGCCACCAGCTGGCGCATGGTCTCCGAGTTCTTGGCTTCATTGAGGAAGTCGGTCTCCAGTTCGAGGCGCTCGCTGATGAACGGGACAAGGGAGTAGAGAGGGAGGTCGAACCAGCGCGAGTAGACCCATGTGACAACCCTGATTGTCATTGGTTAGCCTGTACTCTGGCCGAAAGTGTTCCTCGGTCTCTTGGAGAGTTACAGTCAAGCACCACTTACTTGAACGCCCACAGGTCCCACCCAATCTGCTTCTCAATCTCAGGCTTCTGGATCTTGACCGCCACCTCCGTCCCATCCGCCAAACGAGCCCAGTGAACCTGAGCCACACTGGCGCTAGCCCTCGCCGTCCTCTCCATCACACCCTTCCCTTCCCGCCCCGCCCAACTCACCCCAAACACCTCCTCCACAGGGAGCCCAAAGTCCTCCCGAATCACCTTCTCCACCTCCGCCCAACCCCGCTGCGGCGCGTCATCAAACATGCGACTAAACATCCTCTGAAACTCCGGCGGCAGCACGGCACTCTGCATCGCAATCGCCTGGCCAATCTTCAGATACAGCCCGCCGTTGTGCCTCAGCAGCTCGAACATGCGCTCAGCCGACCGCCTATGCAGCTCCTCGACGCCGCCCTCGGCACCAATTAGGGGTAGCGGGTGCGCGCGGAAGTTGATCTTGTAGTCGAGCGCGACGCGCAAGCCCGTGTAGAAGGTGCGCAGCGACCGCGCCAGCCCGGATGCGGACACCTGGTTGTCGACGAGGTAGACGGCGCCGGCGCCGGCTATGAGTAGTAGGATTCGCCGCGTCCATTTCGTTGTGCGGGTGAATGTGCGCGCGGTGCGGGGTGCGCCGAGGGAGGCGGGAGATGGGGGGCCGTGGACGGGGGAGAAGGGGCCTGAGGTACCGAGGAGGCGTTTTTGGAGGAGAGGAAAGAAGGGTCGTGGTGATGGTGAGGATCGGGGACGGAGGTGGGTGATGAGTCCGGATGCTGATGCACTGGAGGAGAGAATGCGCGGGCGCCGGTGAAGGCTCCTGGCTATGTGTTGGCGAAACATAGCCGCCTGATGTGTGTGGAGGAGCAGCGTGGGAGGCACGCGACATGAGATAAGAAGGGAACTTGGCAGGCGAGAAGTGGTCTGCTTTCAATCGATGACGCTCGAAGGACCGGAATTTGAGGACCTTCATCGCCGAGCCGGGACCGGCGACAAGACACCGAGGTCTACCATAGTTACGCCGGCTTATACTCATCTTTGTCCGAGTAAAATGAAGCTCTCTGCTCAATGATGTATGGATAATCCGGAATATGTATAGCCTCACGCGAGCTTCAGCTATTCTGGAGCCCCTGGCATGCTGTGAATAAGGCAAATAAGGTTTGATCAGAGACTACAGGAATCGGGGCTGATCAATCTGTCTGTAGCTCCCCCAGCCCTATCGGCACCACCACCAGGTCGACCTTTTGAAAAGAGCACCCGAGTGCGAGCGGTACACGCAGAGATCAATGCGTGATTGCACTAATTTGCAATAGCAGCAGTGGTCCCGTGGCGGTGTGGTATGCGCGGGCGGCATAGTGGAGCAGGCAACTGCTTTGGCTCATATACTAGACCGTAAAACGCGCTGCACATTTTCCGTCTATCTTCCGTCTAGATAGTTGAGTGTGGTGCCAGACTTCGTTCTGCACATATCCCAAGCAAGCAGAAAGCCCTGATGATAGAAACCAAGCGAGCAAGAACCTCAGCTCTCCCATCTTGTTCCAGAAGTTCTCCATCCTGATCCGTACTACCTTGTCCCTCGATGTGCCTTGCCTGATTCCTGATACAAGCCTCCAAATATTAATCACTGCTGTCGAAAAACGACAAAGGGTCACTCACACCAAGTCCCAATATTACCACTGGCCAAAGACGATATCCTCAGAGAACTGGGTTGGTCCTTCAAAAGAAACCGTTTCCATTGTCTTTTGTATGACTAATAATCAACTTCCAGCTTCTTCTCGACTTGATGTCCGTTCATGTCCTTTAAATCACCAGGAAAGGTCACTCCGCATAAAAGACCTATCAAGAGGAGTCGGGGCCTGGGAGGGGACCCGGCTGGTTTGAGCATCGGGCTTTGCCTCCTTCTCCTGTCCTATATAGCCACAGGCGTGGTCTGGCCAGTCACCGCCAGTCTGGGGCTTGGGAATGCCGTGAAGGCTCTTTTTACCATTGTACAGCGCCGCATAGGTCATGCCCAGCAGTTGGCGCGCTGCTTCGCTCTTCTTCAACTTGCTGTTGATAAATTCGATAGAGATGGCTCGTGGTTTTCCAAGTTTGGAGGTGTCGATGGCGGCATCCATCTGCGCCACGGTGAGACGTCCACCCTCGCTAGGATGATTGAGCCCCAGCTCCCTAGCCCGGACCTTTCCACAAATCTCGTCAAACCTCTGCTCGAAGGGCTTGTATATGTCATAGCATCCTGCGTAGAACAACATTCGATGACGGTCGAGATCTGCTTTCTTGATGGCTTCATCCATGACTGGAAGACAGCGGCGGAAGGGCTGCAGGTCGGGGACGTCATGCTGATGGTTGGAGGCAAGTCCGGCAGCGTTGTAGTCCCACACATGACCGCCTTGGTAGTAACCACTGATCTCCTCTTGGGTTTTGGTCTCTTGAATCTCGCGTGTCCAGGGCTTCTTGATATTCGGTGGCTGGATGATAAGTCCATGGGCATGACGGACCGCCCACAATGCGGTCTGCTCTATAGGGCTAGGAGAAGCGATCGCAATCCGAGTGGCCCCCGATGTCATCTCCTGCTGCGAGGCGCGCGATGGCTCGGGAAGCTTGGCAGAAGGTGGTCTTGCGGCATGCTGATGCATGGCAGGGCGAAGGGACAGAGGAGTGCTGAAGCGAGACTCAGAGATGTCGGACAAGAATGGATTCTGTGCGCTCTCCTGAAGGGCACGGAGAGGACCCTCCAGAGTGGAAGCCTTGTATTGACGCTGACCAGGTGGACCAGCGGTCAAAGGCTGTGGCGCCCCTGGACCGTTGGACAGCACACTAGATCTGGTGGAGCCGATCATGTGCGCGTTTCGAGGAACGCGGCTATAGTATGGTGGGTTATCACGACCACCAATACCTAGAGAAGTCGAAGTCGGAGCGCCAGCTCCATCGAGACCAGGGCGAGAAGAGCTGCGGCTGGCTGGGCGAGACGCAGTAGGTGCGAGCTTGTAGGTCTTGCGAGCTCGGTCGAGACACCTCTGGGCCATCTTTTGGTTGGGATTGGGGTACGAGGCCAGGTTGGTCAAGGTCTTGACACTGTAGTTGCTGAACTGGGCCAAATCTTCCTCCTCCTTGTCGTCATCGGACACTCCATCTGCGCTGTCGTCTTCGTCGTCGGCCCCGGTGACATCATGGGACTCTGCGTGGCTGTCGTGACCGCTGATCATGATATGAAAGTGGGCAGCCTCCAGGGTTCGAAACTCATCTTCGCATTCGTCGCAGACGACGCGCTTGGGTTTGGGCATATCTTCAGGCCGCTGCTGACCGGGCAGTGCGCTTGCAAACGACATTTTGGACAAGTATCCAGAGCTGGGTAGCCTCGAATTGGACAAGCTGGTGGGTGCCCGCTGGGTGGGATCGATGGCGCGGGCTTGGTTCTGTTGCAGGGGAATGTAGTGCTTCAGGGTGGAGGCAGTCGTGGGCGGGGAATGATGTCGAGAACGAGGGAAGCCTCCCGTAACGGAATTATTGAAGGCGGCGAGGTCAGTGGGGACTGCTGGAGGCCAACGAGCAGCACGGCCTCTGCGAGCAGGGGGTTGCAGTGGAGCGGCGGTCTGAGGATTGTAGACGGTGCCGGCGGTGGTGTATGTGGCTTGCTTGGTCGCGTTTGGACCGCCGCGTGTTGGGTTTGTAGAGTGGGAGCCAGAGCCGGAAGACGATCGCGTATCCATGGTGACGGTTGGGGTAGATGGAAGGCACTGCCTACCAAAAGGATTAGATGATGAACAAGCGGCCACCCACAGGCAGGGCCTGCCCATAGGCTCAGGTGAGATGGGAGCTACTCACACTCTTGTAATGATTTTGACCCAAATGGGTTGAAGAGACCGGACCTGCTTAGTTGATTGGCCGCCAATTTTGCTTTGGATAAGAACAGTTGCAGATATTCAAGTGTGTTGGCAGCTTAAATTTGCAGATGCCAGTGGATGTGGAGGAGAAGTACAAGAGAAGGAGGCAGTTCACTGCAACTGACCTTTTGAAGTAGTAAATCCAGAGCCAAATCCCGGTACCTACCCTGCTTCACTAGGTTTGTTATTTGCTGATACAGGACGTGACACTGGATAGGGAACGACACTGGTAGATATAGTGATTCGCAGGCATTGGTGAACACAGGCCGAGACCATGATGTCGCTGGCGAGGGTGACTGGTCTGGAGTTGGCTGCCTGCACCTGGACTACCTGCAACATCTAATCTGCCAGGAGCCACCTCCTTCCTTTTTTGAGCCTTCTCTTGTAGATTTATTTGTAAGATTATCACATGGGCATCGGCGCTGCCAATATTCTTTTCATGGTGGTGCGTTCTGTGTTTCCCTTTAATGAGGACCCAAACCCGTCTGCTGCACAGATAGACAGGATAGAGATTGCCATATTGAAGACTTACCCACCTTGATATAGTCTGATACAGCTCGAGAATGACTGAAAATTGAGCTAGGAAAGTCAGCTCCTGACATATTATTACACTGGATACAGCTATAAGAGATTGTTGCACCATGAGAATGAAAGACATTTTGTACCTGTGCTCTTCAGAGTCTTCATTTACTTGAGGCTTCCTGGCCATGTTGACACATGACCCAAATCTGTTCTTCGATAGAGACTCATGTAGAGAATACACTTCTCTCAATCTTTTTGTGCGTGTTGTTTGAAGAGTATTGTGCATGACTGGTAGAAGGATACCCAGGATATAATCTGCCTTGCAACTATGATCTGGAAGAAACAGTCATTACCAGCTCCTAGAAACCCTTGAACTCTAACTTGTTCATGGGTCCTATTAACTTGGTGTCGGGTACTGAGTATATGTACGTCCCCATGATGGCAAAGAGAACCACAAACATTAGCTTAAGGAGAAGAAGTGGAACAGAGTGTTGGCTGAATGCAACAGCACAGCTGAGCGCTTACCAAGGAATAGCAGTATTAGACAGTCTGGCTTTTGTAGCTCTGGACTGTGTAGTCTCTCGTGGAGGGGTGACCTTAGAGTGACCAGAGAGACTCTCTGGCCCCTTTCGTTCTTGTCCAAACCTCCGATCTCAGTTACCCATCCACCACCAAGTTTCAGCTCTCACTTGGGACTACTTCCTCTTTCCCACTCCACCCCATCTGATGCCATGATCCAGCACGAGCGTTCTGTTCAACTCTGGGATACTGACGCAGATCACCTGGCCCCAAGCACAGTGACGGAAGCACACACAGCACCTCTGCAGTCTCGTCAGCAAAGACACCAAACCGCTACCACACACACGACACTACCACACGAACGGGGGAGGCGACAAAAGGTTCCAGTTCTCTGAGGCACCACTGGCGAGACTATCTCCTGCACTCCACCCACCCACCCTTCCTGCACGGTCAGACATGCATGACGGCAGCTGCGGTCGAAGCCGTACGTTCCGCTTGGGAAATTAGTGCTAGGCTGCCGAGTCTGTCGAAGGGGATGGACTTACACGCCTCTTTGGGCCAAGAGTGTTTTCCCGAATGAGCGTGGCGATATTCCATCTCCTCAGGCCCCGTCTGCATGGACGGCCTGGCTGCGTGGCCGCCTGGCTGGGCACTTTGGGCGCTGCTGACGGACACAGTCACCAGCAAAAGAGCCAGGCCTGGCCACATACCTATTTGAAAGCCTGGGGGAGTGCATCAAATCCGCGTCGGCGTCCGCGTATCTTTCTAGTGGCGGTCAGCATGATCACTGTTGGAAAGGAACAACCGTCCTTGGAGTCGGTGGTGTCAGCATCAATGCAGCATCTCTTACTAACGCAGCTGTGCCTAGCAGACTCGCCGCAGAAACCAAAGTGCTTCATGGTGGGCCGATCTAGAACATGGAGTTGCAACAAGACGAACAGCATGCAGAGACACACGATTTCGAAGGTCCCCCATGTCGAATACCCCCGGAACCGGCTTTCAGCAGCGGACGACTCATGAGGTACTGTCAGCCTGTCCAGCCTCTACCCAAGGAAGCCAGGGCACTGTGAAGTCCGATACCATTAACAAGGACAAAATCCGACACAACTTATCAGCTCATACCAACCCATACAGACGCAGCAAAGAATGGTCACCGCCAGTTTACATTCTGTGTGCTCACACGATTAAGTGCCTCGAAGGCCTGGCAAATGTAGGGAGCTGCAATGTTTCGACGTCAACCTTGTGCGAGCCTTGATATTGAGGTGGGGTAAGGTAAGGCTGTTACCGAAGCTGAATCTGTAGGGAATTTAATGTACAGTACGGAGTACGATGTTCAGGAAATTGCGAAAGGTAACAATAGGTGGAAATCGCCACCGCCTTCAGATAAGCAGGCCCAGAGTCCAGACTCGGGATGTGCTAAACAAAACATTGCGCAATAGCGACGGCATTGGTGTCGCCGCCCGTCACTATGAGATTCAGAGACTGGATGGCAAGAGGCTATTGTCACCGTTGTCTCAGTCTGATCACTGTTGAAGGTCTCAAAGAGAGAAAGAGGCCGAGTTGCTGGCAACTAACTTACTGTCTGGGCAATTATACAAAGCACTATAGTTATGTAGTGGCACATCATCTGCAACCCATGGGATCCCCTGGAGCTGGACAGAAGACGAGACATGCAGACTTGCATGGCAAATCACCGTAATAGCGCTGTACAGGACACAGAAGGGAGGGATTCTTTCAAATTGGCAGGGTGCACAGCTGCTCCTTTGGACTGACTTGTCGGAAGGATACATACTATGGTACTAGTACCTACTCTATCCGCACAGTACAGTATTGTACAGAGAGAGAGGGCGAATTCGGCCGCAACTTACTTCTGGTGTGGAAGGACAAGAAAGCATTATGTCACCGTCATTCTCCACCAATACTGGGCCCCCCCCCCACAGCCACCGAGCAGATCGCCAAGCCGCGGTTACTTCATCATTTGGATCCCGACAAGCTGAAGAGTCGCCGAGTCTACGAGTCTCTCACTGTTCTCAGCGGTACGAATCTGCTATCTGCTCGAGAACAATATCACAAACTACCTACCTACCTTGTACTGACGTACAGCAGCCGCGCCAGAAGGAACGAGAGTCGCGCCCGTGGTTCTAATCAAAGATGGACTACTCGCAGCACGCTGCCTTCTTCACCGGGCCTCCTCACCCGGCGCCCTACCAGCAGTTCCCAATGAGCATCGCGCCTCTCACGCCCTCCCATTCCAACTCCGCCGCCTCCGAGGAATTCAACAATACATCACCTCCGGTAAGACCTCGCGAGACCCCTTACCTAGCAGCGCTGCAGGACTTATACCTTGATGCGGCTCTCTGTTGCGCAGTCGCTTTCGCTCCCCCCGTCATCCCCGTGCCGTGCTCTTGCAGCCTGCGTGACTAGCGGGCATTTCTTGTTGAACGACAGAGGGCTTACATATTCCTTACTCAGGATGCTTTCGACCACTATCAGGGCGCCAGCGAGCAGTTCCAGAACTTTGATCAGTATGCTGCCGCGCACTTCAATCCGCACCACCACCACCAACAACAACAACAACAACAACAGCCTTCAGCCCCATTCCCACCTGGCCCACCTACACCTCCAAACAACCACCCTGTCATCCACAACAGTGGGGCACAGCCACAACCCTCGCAGCACCCTGGCATCGATGGCTTATCGTCCGTTCCTGCAGTCAAGCTCTCGCAGCCGCTGGCCTTGGTAGCGACGAAGACCGAGCCCACGTTAGACTTGGACAGGCAGGGGTCAAACTCAGCGGACGAGGAAGAGCTTACGCCTGCTCAGTCCAGGCGGAAGGCACAGAACCGAGCTGCGTAAGTCGCGATGACCCCTTCGAGCTCTTCAGGGACTGCGGGACGAAGAAGGATCCCTCCGGCCTGTATGCCAGGCTTCCAGCCCCACGGCAGGTGATGAACGCAAGCTGACCTTGAACCCGGTAGCCAACGAGCCTTCCGAGAACGAAAAGAGCGCCATGTAAAGGATCTCGAAGCAAAACTCGCCTCCCTTGAAGCCGCACGGCTGGAAACAGCTACAGAGAATGAGAAGCTCAAGCGCGACCTGCAAAAAGTCAGCACAGAGAACGAGATACTACGAGCCACGTCCTCCGTGCGCGGCGAGGGCGGCGGCTCGCCCTCGCAGCAGCTGATGATGACCACGGGGCCGATGGAGTACAATCCCACCGACTTCTACAGCAACGTGCTGTCTCAGCACCCGAACAAGACTCCTTCGCACCGGATCGTCACCAGCGATAGTGGTGACAGGTTGTATGCAGCTGGGGCTACGTGGGATTTTATCATCGGGCATGATTTGTACAAGAAGGGTCTGGTGGACATCGCGGATATCAGTAACAGGCTGAAGCATAAGGCGAAGTGTGATGGCCAAGGTCCCGTATTTGAAGAGAAGACGATTTTGGAGGCCATTGAACAAAGTGTGGCGAGTGGGAGTGACGAGTTGATTTGAACATGTCTAAAGCTGGGACTTTCGTTGACCTAGCGGGGTTCGCAAGACGGTTTGGGGATCAGTCCCTATCAAAATGGGAACGGCGTTGGATGTATAAGGAAGGCTCAGCTTTTGGATCAGGCCTTCTCCACGGCTTGGAGTCTGCATTCACTTACGGGGAACGTCCCAAGTACTGATTTCGACAGGCCGGAGAACCATCTCTTTCAAGGACGGTCCTTGGAAGGGGTCACCATGGAGCCCAGATATCACGAAAAGGACGGTGGCAGTGCAGTGGGACAGAAACCATGAAACCACCTTCTCTACGTCATGAACCACGACGAGCCAGCAAAGGAGTTCGGAGGTTACATACAGGGGCCGGGACGGATGGATATTAGGCGCAGGTTAGCATGCATGGGAATAGTGGCACAAAAATGGCAAAACAAAACGTCATGGATGGCCGGGAAAGAAACCTCCTCGGAGGCAAGCTGAGCGGTGTTTTTCTTATTGGGCTTTGTATCTGATCGGATTTTTTTTTTGGGGGGGGGGGGGGTTACTTGGACTTCTGCATGGATACCTTCACGAATTCGAATATTTATCTGGTTTTGAACGATGAACATTCCTCGCCCGGAGTTCCATGATCCTGATGGTGACTTCTACCACATTCTTACCTCTTCACTACTCAGGGCAACCAGGTGAATCTTCACTATTGTCTAAGCTTGCAGACATAGTTCAAGTAAATTCATTTCGTTCAATTGGCTTGCTGCACCACAAGTTGAACAGGGCAAAGCGATCATCGGCTCAAAATGTTCCAGGGCACAAACGGCATTGAATGGTAATGGTCCTGCAAGTAGAACTCACCGGAAACCTCAAGCGGTTTTCCCATCCATCACATCACGTATTCCTCAATCTCAGTTTCCCACCGACCACCGACCACCATCCACCATCCACCATGCATCATCCACCTTTCCGCGACCAATTTTCCCCACACCCCACCGTCAACATGGAAGCTACCAATGCCCCAGGAGTAACAATCGTCAAGGACGACAAGGGCCAATACTTGGTGTACGTGGCGATAGATGGCATCGGATACGCCAGCGCAGTCCAAGATGTTGGACCCAGATTCCAGTGCGCCCCTTCTTTCCTCCTTCGCGACCCGCAAACAAAAAAGCGACTCCTAACTAATCAACCTTTCTCTCCACAGACAGCTGATTGCTAACGGCGGTCCCGTCACCATCTTCGTCGACCATGACCTGTCGCGCTTCATCTTCGCACCCGCCTACATGTGCGGCATCCTCGCACGCAGCGTTGCCAACGAGCACTTATACGACATGCCCGGTGTGCCATCAGAACTGCAACCACAGCAACCACCATTTTCGCAAGAACAGCAACAGCAACAGCAACAGCAGCAAAAGCAAGAGCAGCAGCACCCGAATCCCTTCTACCCCATCCCCGAGGACCCCAACGCAATTGCCGCTGCCTTCCTCGCCCCGCTGCCTCAGGCACAGCAGGGAGTGCCGCCTATTGTCGCGGTCGAAAAGCGCATCAAGAGGCCCCGAAATAGCTGGATCATCTACCGCAGCGAGAAGAGCAAGGAGCTGCATCAGCGTTGCGCGAACATGTCTGCTGGGGCGATTTGTGAGTCTCGCCTGGCCTTCTGCCCTGAGATCTGTTGCCATCATATTATGTGAGAGAAAGGGAATCATAGTGTATTTGGGCTTCGCGCTGACAGAAACATCTACAATAGCTACCGAAGTCGCTCGTATGTGGGCAGCTGAGTCCCCAGAAATTCGCGAGTACTACCAGAGCCTGGCGAATGCTGGCAAGTCGTCGGTCCCTTCGTTGAGGAGATTTGTACATTTACGGGGAAGGAGAGCCAGCTGACATGAAGAAACAGAGGCACAGGAGCACAGGGAGAAGTATCCTGACTGGCGCTACACGCCTGCGAACCCCAAGGGACCCTGAGTGGCAGTGGACAACTTTCGACAGCATTTTGGCTTGCAGGGAAGGATCATGCGAGGGGATTTCAAGAATGTTTGCGGCGTATTTGGAGCACAGGAACGGGAGGTTTCGCATGTCTTCATGTTTCGCATTGAATGGTGTTTCGGCTGCGTTTGTCGGTACCCGAGCGCGCGTTTGTCATGTTAGCATACTCATCGCAAAAACTATTCTTTCGATCTGACCAGTTGGAGCGTGAGAGGTGACGGGGCCCCTGACTTCTTTCGGTTTGCTTGCTGTCTCTTCGATAGGAAAATTGATGTCAATAACATAGCAGACGACTGAGGTTGCCGAAATGGCAGCTCGTGATGCAAGTATGTGTCTCGATAATGTAGTAAGCTGGATGTGGAGCCATCGATGCCTTCTTCATGGGCCCTTCCAGTCAGACTGCCACATGAATGTCCCGCATCGCCACTGCGTTCCCTTCTCCTTTTGTCCGGACGGGCCTAGGGGCCGTGGACACATGTAGAACGAGCGCCCTAAAATGAAACGTCAGCATTTTTGATCAACAAGATACTTAGCTGGTGGCGGCCTTTCGAAGATGGACTGTTTCGCGTGTTCGTGATGCAATCATCGCAGTGCTGTGGTGCTGTGGTGCTGTGGCGAAGCTGTAGACTGAACTTACCCTTGTTGACGCCGGGTTTCTTGGTTTGGAAGCTGATGCACGGCTCTTCGTGCTCGCAGAGCGGTGCTGCTCTCTTTTTCCCTAACAGTTTCGACCACGATTCTTTGGACTCTATTGGATCAAAGACACTATCTCCGTCTGCCCCCACAATGTCCTCATCGATGATGCCGTCCTCAGCTAGCTCTAGACGGTCGCTACCAGCCACACTGTAATGCTGCGAGGATGCGGGTGCGTATTTGGCCGGAGAGACAGAAGAAGGTCTTGCTACTGGGATTTTCATGACTGTCGGCGACGCATCACTTGCCGTCGTTCGGACTTGGTCTCCTTCCCGCTGGTCCTTCTTCTTGTCAGCTGCGGTGGTCTTGGGCTTGAAGAACCCCTTCAGACTGCTTTGGTTAGATCCAAGCTTGTCCTTTGCCGCGCCCATCTTCGCTTTCTTTGATGGCTGAGAAGAGGAAATTGGTGCTGCGCGCTTGGAAGTAGGCATTGGGGAGGCTGCAGTGGTGGAAGTCTTGAGGCTCGCCGTGTTCGTAGTCGAGGATGCCGCAGTGGCACTGGGGTCTGTAGATGAGGTGTTGATGGATATCTTTGTCAGGGACATCCTATCGGCAGAGTTGCTCGACTCGGCTTTAGCACTGTCCGTTGTGCTTTTCGCTATCTTCGGCGCTGCTGGCCTCTTGGTGAACATGTCCTTGATACTTCGGCGACGGTCAAACTCGTTCAGTAATTTGGCAGACTGCGGCAACAGGTCTTTGATATCCCATGGTCGCAGGCGCTTCCCATCCTTGAACATGCCATCCGGATTCATGAGATCAGTGATGTGGCGATCCTGTCCTTCGTACTTCACCTTATCCGAGAATGTAGCATACACAGGGCAGTGGTCAGATCCTGTCAGACCTTCCTGGATGTTACCGTCTTCGAACCAATCCTTGATGCCGGTAGTGCACAGAATGTAGTCTATCCGACTGCCGAAGTTCCCTGGGCGAGCGTTCTTCTTGGTCTCCCAGCAGGTGTACATGCCTCGTCGGTCGGGGTGGAAGCACCGAGTAGTATCCCACATGATAGGCTCTTCACGGCCTTGGTCTTTGTTCCCAATGACCTGGCCCTCGAACACTAAATGATTGAACAGGCGGCGAGTTGGTGTGGACATGAACTCATCCAGTGTCATGTCCTCTTTTCGAAGGTGCTCAGCAAGACCTGCAGTGTCGAGCTCGCTCCTTATGATGTTGAGGTCTCCGGCAAGGATCACCTGCTTTCCCACGGCAACGAGATTGCGGATCCTGGCGTCGAGGGCGTCCAGGAAGCCCATGCGGAATTCCGTCCGGGAGTCGTCTCGTGTGGCAGGGACGTAGACACCGATCAGAACAAAGGCAGGGAACTCGAGGATTACGGTGCGACCTTCCGAGTCGAGCATGAGCTCGTCGATCGGTCCTGTGATTTGATTATCTCGGGGGTATCCTCCGATCTGCTGGCTTTTGGGGAGGTCTCGGAATCTGGTGGTAGACTTGGGGGGGCAGAGTACACCGGTGATGCCCTCCTCTGCGCGGATGGGGCAGCACTTAGAGTTCCGCGTATAGATGGCCACGCCCGAGTATCCTGAAGGAGGAGGAGCATTAGCAGGGGCCTCGTGCAAGTAACAACATTGAGACCTACCCTTCTTGTCTCGAGGCAGACTGAAGAAAACATCCCAACCTGTGACCAGCACCATGTCATCCGTCAAATCCTTTCTCTGGATCTTGGCCTCCTGCATTATGACGATGTCCGCCTCTAGTATTTCGAACATGGCTTCGTAAGTCCGCTTCTGGTTCCATGGCGCATATCCGAACGGGTTCCTGTAACACAATACATCTGAGCAATTGGCCGCCTACATCACACATGCGGAAAGACTGGCTGAAAAGCGCATTCTTCACAGTATAAAGACAAGCACGTACCTGATGCCGTTCACTTGGAAAAGGTCAGTTATCGGCACAATTAAGGCAAGGAACTCTGGGGCAAACAAACCGTTCCAAGTTGTCACACGCAAAGCCATGTTGCCAGTCAGCGCGCAGTCTTTCAAGTTTGGTGTCGCCACAAAAAAATCCACTGTCTTCTTTTGAGTGGCAAGCATTCCCACAAGACACCAGAGCACCTCGGTAGTTGTCTGGGCTCAGCAGATTGTCATTGAAGGCTCGTGGCACATCACAGTGGACAATACCAGAGAATCAAGAGCTCAGTAGTAACATGGAAGGGTCCAAGGACAGAAGAATCGAAGAGGAAGGCGCTGTATTCCCCACGCCTAAGCAGCAGTGTGACTGGTTTATTCCATGGAATGTGATGAGAGTTGAACAGACCACGGTCCAGTCGTCGTTTTGCTCTGTGCATGATCAGCAAACGAGCACAGACAAAGAAAGGATATTCGAACATACCCTCGTATTCACAGCTAAGGTTCCTCATAACCTGGCACCGATTTGCTTGCTGTTCGGGTTCAATGACGTTCGTCCAAATGCTTAGACGCGTTCGAGGTGCGACTTCACGTGTGCGGCGAAACTTCGGCTACCTCCGTGAGGGACGAGGAAGGACCCGCGTTATCTCTGACATCCAGGTTATTTATAGTATTCAAGCGGCCTAAGAAGTCCTGGGACCTTGAGATAAAATTCGCCGGGAGTGCACGGACCATCCTGGTCCTAGTCAGATTCCCGCAACTTCAACGACGCCCTAACAAACCGACCCCCTACATCAAGAAAGACAACCACCACCGGATCAAACTCCAATCACAACCAACCCACTGCGGAAACCCAACAAAATGTTCGCCCAGCGCCAGATCCTGCGTGCCCTGCGCACACCCATGATCCAGCACCGCTTCGCCAGCTCCACCCCCAAGCCCGGCGAGAACGCCTTCGTTGCTGAGCGCCGCGCCGTCCAGGAGCACGCTGCTGCGTCGACTGGTAAGAGAGCGATCCGTGATTGAGCTGAGGCATAAAATTGAATTTGAAGGAGACCATGATGCTGACGATTCTCGGCAAACAGCTCTCTGGAAGAACATCTCCCTGTTGTATGACATCACCCCATCCTGAACTTGCACGCTACTGCTTAAGGAAGAGAGGGAGCGAGGAGAAGCGCGGACGGAGCGACTGCTGCTACGGAGGCGAGCATAAAGCTGTGAAGGCCCGGATATTGGCAAGGAGCATTGCAGTGTCCAGCCGTCTCGGCAGCCACTCCCCCCGCCTCCCCGGATGGACCGCCAGCACGGACCGCGAAAGCAGAAGCCAGCACAAGGCTAACACACCTCTCATAGCGCCGTCCCCGTCTGCATCGTTGCCGCCAGCGTCAACGCATACATCCTTTGGAACGAGCACTGGGAGCACTGGGAGCATCTGCCGCCCCTGGAGGAGCGTGTCGAGTACCCGTACCAGAACATCCGGACCAAGAACTACCAGTGGGGCGATGGTGACAAGACGCTTTTGTAAGTTTGACGACTCAGCTCAGCGACGGGAATTGGACAATTCGAGTGTGATGCGGCCTGAGTTTGGCCCTCCTACTCTGTTTTTAACAATGCCAGCAACTCGGAGCGAAGCTATGCCGGTAACCCCACTTATGAGGTATATCGGTTTACTGACCATGTGACAGCTGGAACGAGAAGGTCAACTACCACAATAAGGACAAGACCTCCTAAGTCTGTGCTGCAGATGCATGCGGCATGCGGCGGGAGAGCATCGAGAGGGAGAAAGGACGGACAGGTGGATCGAAGGACAGAGTGGTGGACTGTCGTCGAGAACAGATAGATCTGTACATGGTTTCCTAGAGTCACAGAAATCAATTTGGCAATTTTCCATCTTATATGTTCATTTGGTATCATGTCTCTCACGCGAATCCACACGAGCTCGCGGTTGTTGCGCACCAATAACTCCTCGGGCGTTATGCGACTGTCCATGTATCTTCGTAAAGTGTGGTAGATCCGGTAAGCCTCGGCACGGTGTTGCTTCGAACGTTTCTGGAGCCGCCTGTCCTTTTACTGTGTGTGAGGTTTCGATAGCAGTGTTGACGCTATCGCTTATGATCAGCAGACGTAACTCTGTCCCCGTTCCAGTAGCAGATGTTGCCCCCTCCTGCTGGCTGCCGTGCTTGCCTGTGTTTCGTGTACCCCCCGGGACTGGTGTGCTCGTTCATTTTCCATGCCTCCCACACAGTGACTGCTGTGCACGCTCAGGACCCCGTGCCTCTTCCCACTGGCTGCAGGCTTACTTATGATGCATCAGGCAGTCTGTCCATTCGGCTATGTGCTCCCACCAAACATCCTACCCTCATCTCCACCATCCCAGCTTCGCGGTCGCAACAAGACCACACTGCTTCGGCCCACCAGACGCCATCATCCGTCAACACGCTAGGCCGCCGCCCTCAAGTTCAAATACCTCGCAACCCAGTCCATGCCCCCTGCCCGCTGGCTACAACGTCGATCCATGAGTTATCGAGCAACCTGCCCACCCACCAATATGCTCCCTTTCACATCCCACCCTCAAATTTCCACCAACTTAGCACCACCCTCAACAACACCACAACAATACACTATTTGCGTCTCACACCTTCAATGACTGCGTCCTCAACTCCAAGTACCTCGCAGCCTGATCGTTTGCTAACTTGACATCGCCACGAAGCCTCATGATCGTAGCGATCTTCGCCGTCACCTCCAGCTGCTTCTGCACATCCCGCACGACCACGTAGTCCGTAAATGCGCGCCTCAGTGCACCAATCGCCTTGGCTAGGTACTCAAGCCTCCCTCTCGGATGGCCTCCGTGCCCCTCTTGCCCAGCAGGGCCGATCTTCCCCGCAGACCCCACGTACGCATCAGCCAGACTCGCGTACAAGTTTGCCGCCAAGTAGGATCCCTCGCACTCCAAGCACCGCGGGATGATCACCAACAACAATTTCTCCGCGGCAGCAAACTCCCCAAGCGCATTAAGTATATCGGCCACCGCGCCGATAGACTGCCACAGGAGATTCATGAGTCTTGCGTTCCACGCAAGATTCGCCGCACGCATGGCGATGGAGAACCCGCGCTGCGCCCGGCCGGCCTTCTCGAAGAGCTGGGCCTTCATCAGCAGTAGGCGTACGCGAGCGGCAATATCCTTGTTGTGGTCGCCGCTCTCAGCGACAAGACGCTCAATCTTGGCAGCGGCGGCTTGCAGGTCGCCGCGCCTCACGAGCAGTTCGTAGTGGAGGGACTCCACAATGAAGACTAAGTCGGGCTCGAGGTCATCGGGCTTCGATTGTATGATCTGTGAGTGCAAATATTCGGCGCTGTCCAGATCATCGTGGTGCAGGTCTCTTCGGAGCTTGATCAAAGCCCGTAGTTTCTGCCAGTACTTATTCGCCTTCCATGTGCGAAGGGAGTTGCTATCTAAGCTTTCCAGCAACTCCATTCCCTCGTTATATCTGCCTTTGCTGGCACAGAGACTTGCCAACCGGCAAGTGATCTTCAACGAGTCGTCCAACATGGCGTTGGATGCGTGGCAACGTAGGAAGACCTCACACATCATGGTGGAGAGGAATGCCACGCCCACTCGATCCCAGACAGCAATACTGAGGTTGAGTTGGGTGCCGATCATGTTCGTCAACCCACGCTCGATCAACAAATGTGAGCTACGAACCACATTCTCGAGGGCAGTGGCGACGCTATCGCCATTGACTAGGCCCTGCTTGGCCTCGCTAAGCAGTGCATGACTCCAGGTCGACCACATGCCTGTCTCTCGAGCCTTCACTCTGAGAAAGGCCAAGGTCTCTCTGCCAGTAGCAGATATGCTACTTGATTCCAGATCCTCAACGAGATGAGGGTGGTGTAGACCGAAATTATAGAAGAAGTTGAGGGCGAAGTTCAAGCAGCTTGTGTCCCGCTTCTCGCGGGCAGTGGCAATGGTCTCGAGCATGGTGGAGACTGCATCTTTATAACAGCCAAAGTCTGCTTGGAGGACAGCTAGGTTCAGTAACGCGTAGTGATAGTGCTCGCGGTCACTATTCTGCATGGTGTAATCGAAGTACCGATGGAGGTAGTCGAAGGATGTGGGATAGTCTCCCGATCTCCAAGCTTCCAAGAACCTGGCGTCTTTTCAGTATGCTACTTTCAAAGAACAGACGAAAGAACATACTTGAGATAATGGGAGAGTTTGGGATTCGTACGGCTGGCATCCAACAGGTCCCCAAATTGCTTCTGGAGATCTTGAGGCACACGGAGGCCGAATTCTGGAGTTGGCAGTCAGCAGCTTGCGACCGAAGAGGAAACAGAAGAAAGCGACTTACTTTGCATCTGAGCCACTTGGAACTCCAGCAAGTTACCCAAGCTGTTGATGCTCACAGGCACTGGAGAAGTGCCGAGATCTCCATACGCAATGGACTCGATAACAGCTGCGCCTCGTCCCCAGTCCAGCTTGGTTTCTTCTAGGACTTTGTCATAGCCCACGAGGCTCGAAGAAGGGTTCCGCCTTATCCAGGCGGCGGCCGTCGGCTGCCTGTAGACAATGAAGTCCTTCCACAGGGTGGAGGCGTCGCTGAAATGGAATCGGAAGAATTCCAAGTGTACCCTGCGCACGAACAGGGCCAACGGCGAGTGTGCCGTCAAGGGAATCCTGGTCATAGTGGTTGCGCCATCCTCGGGCTCTGCGATGCGACGGATGTCCTCCTTGCTTGCAAGCAATGTCGGCAAGTCCTCGATGAAGTGGTGCAAGGCATCTAGAGAGTCAATAGCCCAAAGCTTTGCCAGGAAGAGATCCCACAGTCGCCGCCCAGGTAGGCCCACGGCGGCAGAGTAGGGGTTGAGCAAGGTCTCGAAAGCCTTGATGGACTGGATCAGGTCGATGTCGTCCTGTGCCTTCTGGAATCGATTATCCTTTGGCCCAACCGGGCAGTCTCTAGTGGGGTCTGCACCAGTGTGTGTAGCGAGAAATCGGAGCACTGGAAGGATTCCATCAGCGGGAACAGCGGCCTCGCTATAGACGGAGATCAAAGCTAGAAGGCTGAGTTCCTTGGGCGTAAGAAAGCGGGACATTGTGGGCCACGAGTCTGTGCAGGGGCGCATACAGAGGCTTGCATCAATGAGGAGGCTGTTGTCGAAGCCGGCGAAAATGTTTGATGTCTCTGTTTCATGTCATTGCACCTGAATCGAGTAGCTCGTTGCCCGGGCAGAAGTTGTCGATTGAATACCTAGGTATACTTAGGTCAACTCTCACCCAAAGGTCGCTGCTGTCGTTTGCGTTGGTGCGACGCGTTCCAGATGTCGCAGTCGCGCCTTCACTTTACAGGGTTTCGGTGCCGGGATCGGCTTAACTTTGGCTCGAGTGCTCTCCCCTGGCCCGCGATCATTACCTCAGTTTATGCAGACCATCTTTCCTGAGACTTGGGCCGCTCATCGGCATATGGAGCGTTAGGCGCCTGAAATGCTGAGGCAACGGAGTCGTTTTTGCTGCACTCGTCACCTCACTCTGTGCACATTGTTGGGAGATACAGACTTTGGTTGCTGCATTACTCATTCTGCTAATGTACAGTATCTCTCGGGTCGAGGACTACCTACCTAGGTAGGTACTTGACTGCACAACTCACCTTCCGAGTGCATGGCGCTATATTCTCTCCCCCTTGCAGCGACTCTCCTAGAACCCGGAGAGTATTCTCGGTGGAAAACAGATGTGCCGGCTCTACCCATTCTTGGCATTGCGCAAAAATTAGCGTGGGGATAGAATGTGAACCTTGAAAATCAACGTTTTTTCCGATATTTTGATAGACAGAAGCCACTATCATTGCTATTAACGATCTTTTATAATACTTTTATAGAGCTATTATATTAAGGCATATCGTTATTCTTTATAAATCGCTATTTAATAATTTCGAAGTTGTGAAAGTATTATTAAGCTTAAGTTCGGGTATATATATTGACGTTTATTATAGGATTAGGGATATTAATATATATTTTAATAATAATTTAGATAATAAACTCGTTAATAGCTTCTTTTTAATTTATTTTATATATTAATAAACGTTTAATCGAAACAACTTTTCGTTATATATATTTATATCGCTAGCCGTTTATTAAAATAGCCTTTGCGAAGAAAAAATTAGCTATAAAAAAAGCGCTAAAACAGAAGTTTATGCTAAAAAAAGGTTTGCTATATAATAGCTTATTATAAAATAATTTATTACAAAGAAGCTATTTATTATAAAAAAGCCCTTTATTACAAAAAGGCCGCTTATTATAAAGAAGCCGCCGTTACCGCCGCTATAATTAAATTAATATGATAATAAGAAAAATATAGAAAAGAATAAAAGAATAAAGAAATTAAAACCGCTATTATAATATTTAGCTTATTTAAATCTTTTAATTCGCGTATAATCGTAATCGGCATTATTAAAGCTCTTTTGGAAATTAATGCTAATAAAAAAGAAATTATAATATAATATATTATTAAAATCGTGTTTTCGTACCTTTAAACTAAAGCTTATAGCTTTCGTAGTATAAAAGAATTATAAATCGTAATAAAAATATAGAAAAGAAAGGTAAATAGATTAATTTATCTTTTATAATTTTTTTATTAATATGACGAATTAATTAATAAAAGTTATATTATTACGAAAGCGTTTAGGTATTATATTAAGTTCGAATATATTAAGATTTATTTTTTTAAAAGCAAATCTAGGGCTATAATCGAGAATATATAAATCGTAAAGAATTAAATTTCGCGGTGATAATAAATAGAATTCGTAATATAGCTATAAAATCGAAAAAGAAAAGATATAAAAACGCTTTATAAATCGATATTAAATTCGAATATAGCTTATTAATAGAATTTACCGAGAAAAAAGCCAAATGTTATATTCGCCGTTTAAGCGTTATTCGCAATAATAGCGTTTTTAATATATTTATAATTAGATATATACATTTATTTATATTTAACGCATTTACTACCCCGATTCTTCGTAATATATTTAAAAGAGATTATTTATTAGGGTATATCTAAATTGCTAATAAGGTATACCCTTAATTTCCCGCACTCTGAATCCACTATCAGGGATATTACCAAATTAGGGATGTTACTAAAACTAGATTTCACAACTTTACAAAAAAAGAAACCCTTTACGTGAAAATTAGCCCTCTATACGAAAAATCGCTCTCTACGTAAAAATTAGCTCTTTACACGAAAAATCGCCCTCTATATAAAATTCGTGATATTCGTGATATTCGTGATATTCGTGATATTCGTGATATTCGTGATATTCGTGATATTCGTGATATTCGTGATATTCGTGATATTCGTGATATTCGTGATATTCGTGATATTCGTGATATTCGTGATATTCGTGATATTCGTGATATTCGTGATATTCGTGGAATTAGCCCTTTATACGAAAAATGGCTCTTTATATAAAATTAGCCCTTTATACGAAAAATTGATTTTAGTGATATCCCGAAAAGTGGAGCTTAGGAATATTATATAAATTTTTAGTAATATCTTTAAAAGTGGGGCTATAATGCGAGAAACTAAGGGTATGCTCTATTAGCGATTTAGGTGTACTTTGATAGATGATCTTAATTACATATGCGTTAAATTAAAATCGTTATTAAAAGTTTATAGATAAATATTAGATTCGACTGGGGTATAATAGTATATTTTTCGAATTTAATAAATAATCCGTAATTTATTTGCAAGCAAATTCTTTTTAAAGAGTATATAATCGCTTTTTTAGATTACCGCGAATTTATATTTATAAATAATATCCGCTTTTATATATTCATTCTATAAAATCGCTAACGGAGCTTCGATAAATATATTCGATTTTATAACCGTTATAATAATAAACGCTATGCTAGAGTAGGGTGTAATGGGTATATCTGGGAGTGGGAACAAGATATTTTAGGCTTTAATTAGAGTAGGATTACGGGTATAAAGCAATTAGGACGGTGATTTTCTTTTTAAACTTTAATTTTAAGTTTTAATATTCATTTTCTTACTTTCGTTTTATTTAATCTGATTTTAATACCTCTTAATTATAATCAAAACATGATTATTTTAAATTACGATTTTTATATATTTTTAAATTTATATATACCCCGATTTTAATTTTCTCTACTAGTTTTAATAACGCCGTTAAATTAAATATTAATAATAGTTTTAGCGAATCTATTACGTAAACTCTATTAACTATATTTGAATTTATTAATCTTTCGAATTAAATTATTATTTTATAGATTTAGAACCTATATTTATTTCTTTTAATAATTATTAAAATATAGCTTATTATAAAGCTTTTTTTAATAATTCGATAACTATATTCTTATATTAAAATTTCTAAATATCTTTTTTTAAAATTAATGTTTAATAATCTTCTTAATTTATTATTTTCGTAATAATTACCTTTTTTATATTATATTTATTTGGGCTTTTTTAACGCCCTAATAACTTTCTGGTATAATTGTATATCTAATTAAAATAATATATATATAACGATAATAATCCGATATATAAAATAAATATATTACTTTTAATAATTTAGAAATATAACGTAGATTTAATATAATTCGGAATATCTTTTATAAATTAAAAAATATATTTAATATAATAGTATTTATCGAAATAGTTCAAAGATATAGCATATATTTGCTATAGTATAGGACGGATTTTAGAAAGTCACGAAAATATAGGCTATAAAGGCTATATCGCCGATTTAATGAAAAGAAAGTTAGATATAAACCTTGATAAATCTAAGTTTTTTAATTAAAAAAAACGAATTTTAGGTTTATTTTTTATATTTATTATAGATATAACGCATCGAAGAATATAAATTTTATAAAAAGTTTATTAAAATTTGAGATTATACAAAGCTTCTAAATTAAAGAACCTTTATATAAAAAAAGATCGTTATTTCGGAACTTTATAAAATATTAAAATAATAAAAATAAAAAAATTAATAATTACTCATAATTTTAATTAAAATAATATAAAAAAGGATTAAATATTAAGTTATTCTTTAAAGGATATTTTCCTTTTTCTTTTCTCTTTACCGCTTTCGGAAAACTATAATTTTAGCAACCCTTTTTATATATCTAATAATTCGACCCTATATTTTCGTTAATCAAATATATTTATATGTCGATTTTTATAAATTTTGCTTATTCTTTTAAATCTTTATTTTTTTCTTTATTCGCATATTTTCATTTTAAAAAATTCGATATCAAAAATATTATTTTCGTAAATTTTATATAACGTTTTATATTTTATTCTTTACTTTTCTATATTATATTCAATTAAAAAAATCGCGAAATTGCCGATAATCTCTTTAATCGGAAAGAATTTAAGCTATTTAATATAGTTTTAGCTGATATTAAAGGATTTTTTAATAACAAAAATACTTTATTTATTAAAGATCTATCTCTTTTATATCTTTTTATTAACAAAGAAATGAAAAAAATACCTTTATTTTCTTATATAACCGGCGCTTCATTGAAAGCTAAGTTATTAATCGTTTTATTTAAATTTATTCGTTGTTTAATATTTATATAGCTAAAGTTCTAAATAAAGCTTTAAAAATTCGTATATAATTCGGGAGATTTTAACGAATGAATTAGCTTATCTTTTTAATAACTACGATATTACCGAATTCTTTTAAAGATTGATTTTATTAAATATCGTTTTTATTTAAATAATAAAAATTTAATTCTTGATCTATAGCAATAAATTACCGATATAGCTTTAGGTATAAAAAGCAACAAGTCTTATAATATTATACGAATTAAAAAGACATTTAGGCTTATTTAAAGAACATTTTTATCTTTTATAATAATTAATACAATTTCCTTATCAGCGGTCGATTAATAACATTAATATATAATCGTTATTTATCCAAGCTCGAAATAATAATAGGTTTCGTTTCCGCTTATAATCGATATATCCGAATAATTAATTTTTAAAAAAGATTTAATTAGCTTTTTTATTAAACTCGCAAATTCTATAATAATCTTAATATTAAATAAAGCACATGGTTTATTTAAATAGGATATAGAAATTTTAAATCTAAGAAAAGCTGTCAATCCGAATTATTTCCGAAAATTCGCAAAACGGCTAAAAATATAACCAATAAGCGTTAATCAAATAAGCGCGTTTTAAATTTACGAAATAAAATTAAATATTACTTTTTAAAATCCATGATTAATATCGATTTAATTCGATTATAGCTTTATACCTTTATATATAGCTTTAATTAAAATTAATATTTTAATTAGAAATCCGAATTTACCGAAAATCGCTTAATTCGATTTGCTCCGGTAATTAAGGTTATTCTATCGCTTTTTAACTTTTAAAATTACTTTAATAAAGGCCTTACTCCAGAAAGTTTTAAATAACGCTTAAGAAATTAAAGCTATAACGGCTGAAAAAGCTATAATTAATGATTTAATAAATAATTCGAATATATAAAATTATATATATGAAAACCTTTCGAAAATACGATAAATAACCAAAGGATTAAAATAAAAGATATTATAATGAAAATAATTCATTATATTAAAAACGACGTTTATAATTAAATTCGTATTATTCTAAATTTAAATACTCTTTGAAAATAAAACGAAAAAATGGCTTTCTAAATAAACGAATTCGCTAATATCACTATTATTATTTATAAAAACGGCATTTCTTTAATTTATTATAATTACGATAACTTTAATTATAAGGCTCTAAATTATCCTTAGCTAAACGAAATAATCATTTATAAAATTTTACATACCGATAGAATCTAAAACGTTAATTAGAAATTAGATATTAAAGAAAAGATTAAGATAGGCGTTAACGAAGCTTTAGACCTTAATACGATTAAGCTATAACGTAATAAGCTTGGTAGCATCGTCAAATACACCTTTGGTTGATTAGCTCTCCTTTTCTAGAATTATATCTTTAAATCGATCATTAAGCGCTATAAGAATAAATAGCAAAAAATCTTTATAAAGCAAATAAAGCTAAATTCGGTATCGGCTTTATCGTCTAACCGCTTTTAAAAATAAATAAATAAATTATTTTTAACTATAATTGAAGTCGAATAAAATTATTATAAGCTTTTATATTAAATATAATGTTTAAATAATTCGGAACTTTTATATTAAAAAGATTGCAATAATTAATATAAATGCTTTAATCAATAAAAATAAAAATAAAAAATCAAATAATTCTCCGATACCCCCGGAGATTTTAAGGAAAAATATAATTAATTTTAATCGGAGGATATTTAAACCAATTATACCGTATTCGAATTATTCCCTATGTTCCGCTAAAATTAAAGATATAACTATTTTTAATATTATAACGGAGATTTCCGATTCGGAAATCATAAAAGCTATATTTATTTTATTTTCCGTTATTAATCCACCCGCCCGCTAAAGTGGCCTCGAACCTTAATAGGGCTACACGAAAAAATTGAAATATTTTTGATCTTCATTCCTGCCCAAAAAATCGTTCGCCTCTTTTTTTTTAAAGAATAACGAATGTATCTAATAAAGATTTATTTTAAATACATAAAACTATTTAATTATTATCTAAATTATTATTTAAGCTTATAATAAAAACACAAATATTAAAATTGTTATCGTTGAAAAAAAAAAGCGCCGTTAATTAATCGTTTAGCAAAGGTTTCCATTAATATTTCCTAAATATATTTAAATATATCAACACTTTTCCTTAACGCTAATATCTCCGATTAAAAATATAATATTTAAACTTAAAAAACATGATTATTTAATATATCTTAAAGAAAGATTCGTTTATTGTAAATAGGCTATCGCGCTTATAGATAATGTAATATAACGGAAAGTAATTAAATATTATCTTAATGTTATTAAGTTATAATCTTCTTTAAATCTTCACTTTAAATAGCTATAAATTTAAATAATGTTAAATTGAATATTTAAGCGATTAGCATTATAGAGCGAAGTATAAATTTGTCGCTATATTTTAATATTCGTATAAAAGCCCCGACAAATAAATCTTCTAATGATCTAATAAATATTAGAACCAAATTCAACATTATTTCTCTAGTATATATCAAAAAGAACCAATTTTAAATATTTAGCGTTAAAACATTTAACTTTATTTTTTATAATAATAATATTATTAAAATCGTCGGCGTAATAAAATATCCGATTTATATCGAGAATAATTAATCTCTTATTTATTATATTCGTTATTAACGATAATATCAATAGAATTATATCCAATATCTTTTTGGGCATATCTTTCTTTTTAATAACAAATTATTAATCTAACAAGATAGAAAATAAACTAATAGCTAAACTATTATTTACTTTTAATCGATTCGTTTATATATTAAATAATAAAAACCAATCTCCTATTACGTTTCAAATATCGGGAAATCAGCTTTAGGTTTTGATTAAATATATTAAGATCTAACAATAATCGATTTCATATTATTAAGATAATCGTAAAATTTATTATAATTTCAAATTCCGAAAAATATTCTCAAGCAATTCCAAAATAAAAAAAGGATAATAATATATTTAAACTCCTTTTTAGCAAATGATATATATTAAAAACTAGTTATAAAAAATAAAAAATAGAATAAGCCGATCTTTATAAATATTCTATTAAATCCGCCTTTACTACCTATCTATACCAAAATAAATAAATTAAGCTTAGCTTCTCTTAATCGAGCGTGAAGACAAAATTATAGAAAAGCTAAATTATAGCTTTCTTTAACTAAACGATATATATAAGAAAATAGCCGATAAAACACGCCTAATCGACAATGCTCGTTCCGATAAATCTATTTTAAAAAGAAATATTGATTCAAAACAACGCTATAAAAAGTGATTATAAATTTACTTTAGACTTTTCTACCTAATATCTATAATTATTTTATTAAACCAAGGTTTTCAGCTATATCTATTAACGAAAAGCTTACGGAAAAGCATTTAGTTATAATAATAATCGATAATTGCTCAACTTTATTTAATTAAAAGCGCCAGCTATTTAGATATATTATTACCTATTATAAAGCGGCTTTAAAATAGAAATAGCAGTATATCGGTATATTTAATGAAAACATCGCACCGCTTTGGATTATCCGTATCATTAATTATAACGCTTTTTAAAACCGAAATAATATTATCCTAAAAGCTTTAAAAACAATAGCTAACGATATATCTCATATATATATCGAGCGAAGTATTTTAAAAAAGTTGTATAACGCTTATCGAAATCGTTAATTTCTTATAAAAATCTTTAAATAAATATCGCTTTATTAATAAAAGCCAAAATGATAATCATATAATAATTAAAGATACCTAAATCCCTTTGAACACCGACGAATTCGCTAAGGACTTTAGTATATATAAGATTCTCTCGCTTTTGGATTTCTTCTCGGGATATAACCAAGTAATATTTTACCTAATTAATAAAGATTTAATAACGATGAACTAGAGCATAGCCAGTCGGGCCCACACAATGGACTCGCTAAAAGATGTTGTTGATATCTAATTTACCGGCGTTACTAAAGCCGGTAAAAAGAATCGGAATCGGGGTATATATAAGCTCAAAAATATATAAAAATCGTAATTTGGAATAATCACGTTTTAATTAGAATTAGGGGAATTAAAATCAGATTGTATAAAACGAAAAGAAGAAAATAGATATTAAAAATTAAAATTAAGGCCTAAAAGGAAAATCACCGTCCTAACTGCTTTATACCCGTAATTCTACTCTAATCAAAGCCCAAGATATCCTATCCCCACCCCTAAGTACTGCCATTATATTTTGTCCTAATATAACGATTTTAATTTTATTAAACTTTTTCCGAATATATATTTTTCTTAAAAATAATAATAATTTAATAGCTTAATTTTAAAGGATTATTAATAATTCTTTTTTTAATTTTATTTAATAATATACCGGCTTTTCGTTAATAATATATTAATTAAAAGCTTTGAAACCGGCTATAACGGTAAAAAGGTTATTAAATTACCTAACATTCGTCGATTTATCTTAAAATATCTAATTAACGTTAATAAAATCTTATATAATATTAAGCTAGCCGATAAAATTATTATTACCATTAAATCTTAATAATACCGCGAAAAAATAGATATTTTAGGCTATACCTATAATTTAATTAGGCGAATATTAAGAAACGACAAAATTAAGAAAATTATTAAATAGCCTTTTTATATTAATATTAACGAAATTGAAAGCTTTAAAAGCTTATATAACTTTTATCGTAAATAATATAAAATGATTATTATTATTAAACGCCTTTTTATAAATTTTACGAAAATAAAGTGCTAAATTCGATAAAGTCCTGATTAGTAAGCCGCTATAACTAAAATCGAAATTTAAATTATTTCGAAACCAATACTAATAAATATTGATTATTCGATAAAAGAAATTATTTTAGTATTTAATATTAAATTTAAAAGATAACATAAAATATTCTTCTATTATATTAAAATACGACGATATTTAGTTCGATATAAAAATAATATATAATTAAATGCCAAAAAAGACTATAATTAAATAAAAAGAAAAGCTAGAAATGCTTTTTATTATATCCGGTGAACTAAAGTATAGCCAATAAGGCCTACGCAATAGATTCGCCAAAAGATATTATTAATATCTAACTTAACGGCGTTATTAAAATCGATAAGGAGAATCGAAATCAGGGTACACATAAGCTCAAAGATATATAAAAAACGTAATTTAGAATGATCACATTTTAATTAAAATTAAAGGCATTCAAATCAGATTATATAAAAAGAAAAAAAAAGAAAATAAACATTAAAAATTAAAATAAAGGCTCAAAAAGAGAATTATTACTTTAATTATTTTATATTTATAATCCTATTTTTACCTTTAAATATATCTATTATACCTTACCTTGATATATACTACCTTTCAAAATTTAAAGCTTTTACCGAAGATTCTCGAATTAAAGCTAATTTTTTATCTTATCTATAATTTATCTTTCTTTTCGTATAATTCTTTTATTTACTTTTTTTACCCTTTTTTCTTTTTATTTCTTCCGGGTAAATTCTATATATTATAAAGATATTCAATAATTTCTTTTAACTTTGAAAATCAAGGGTATAATAAAATAAAAGCGTAATATAATTTTTGTTTACGATAATATTAATTAAAAGCCGAATAATAGGCTTATTATATTTAATTATGCTAATTCGTTGTCGAAATTATATAGGCTTGAAAAGGTATAGCCGAATTAATAAATATATAAAAGGAGATATATTTATTAAAATAATTTTATCCGAATCTTAATTTAAATTAGCATTTTTCTTTTTCTAAAGCTTTCTTTTATATATAAATTCCGTTAAATTTATATCTTTTTTATAAATAAGATCATAACGATCGCCTAATTTATAATCGATAAACTCAAGCTTTTTATAAAGAAAGCTGCTTTTATATCCGTGGTTATTTCCTTAATTTTGCAAATCTTTTTCCGATATCTAAAAGCGAGTTTTTTAAAAAAAATCGAAATTAACCCATAGCTTATTTTTAAAACTTATAAAAGAAAATCTTAAATTTGCCGAATTTTAATCCAATTCCCCGAAATATACACTTTATATTAATATGCTCTTTTTCTTTTATACCGAATATTCTATTATATATAATATTTAAGGTCTAATAGCTATATTATATTATAATTAGATTTAGCTCCCGGAAAAAGAATTTTAGGTTATTAATTATATAAAAACCATACCTCGCAGTATTGATTTATTTAATCGTATAGACCTATTTTAATCCATCCTTTTGATTAAACCTAAAACCCGTATAGAGGTTTAAAATAATCTCCAAAACCTGTATTTTCTTTCTTCTTTTTTCGAAAATAAAATCTATTAATTTAACCGTCTTTATTTCTTTATTATAGATTAACATTTTAAAATATTATTATCGGTAGATAATAATAGCGACCTTACGAACGTTTAGATTATTATAGATTATTCGGATTAGAGAAATCGGAATTCCTTTGTTATTTAAATCGAAAGGAATTTAGTATAATATCATGATTTTATTTTTTATTAAATCTATAAGCTGCTAATTAGCTAATTTAATTATATCGAAATTAAATAGAAATTACTCTTCGCTAATCGTTACCTCGGCATTATAAATATTATTTATATAGAAAGCAATATATATTTTTAAAATATAGCTTTTATTTTAACGTTTATAATAGAATCAAATAATTATCGGGAAAAACTGTAAAAGGAAAAGAATATATTATTTTATAAATATATCTCCGGCGTAGATTAGATATATTTCGATAAAATAAATAGCTTTAAATAAAGATTAAATAATATTCGATTTAAATATAAGCTTAATAAAGCTTTATTTATTTCGGTGATGTTATATATGATTACGCTTTTCGTTGAATTTAGGAATAATAAAGCGATTAAATTCTCGCGTATTGAGTGTTTCTGGGAATATGGTCCCGGTATATATTATTATTATGCTTGTTATACGGGCGGATTAAATCGAATATTAGCTTTTAGCTTTAATTCTAATAAATATTAGCCGGTTAAGCCTAATATCGAGTCGGCGGAGAAGGTTCGAGGAATATTCGCGAAAATAATTAGTTAATTGGGTACGAAAGCTAAAATAATCAAAAGCTTTAGTTCTTACCGAAATTATAGCTTAATTAGCGCTAGGCTTCGATGCTAATAAAGGAGGGCAGGTATAATAGGAAAGACCTTATTGAGGCCCGAAAGTTAAAGGTGATACGGAAAGGCGATTACGAGAGTTTTAAAATGGGGAAATTTATTCGAAAAAGATTATTATTTTAGCTTAATATTCTTTTAAGAAAAGTTTCAATCGCTATTTATATTATCGTATTTTCGTTATTTATATTTAATATATTTAATATATCGCTCTCTTTTATAAAAGAATTATTTATTATTTAGCGTTTATTCTTTCACATATATATTAAAAAAAGGGGCGGATCAAAGGATCTTATATATAATTTTAAGGAGTATAGTTATACATCTGAATATTTTAAAGGGAAAGATTTATAATAATAAGGCTATATAAAGAAAGAGAAGGGATATTCCGAAAGGGGGTATTTATATATTGATTAATTATATTATTTGATTAAAGGAGGGAAAATCGAAAAATAAAAAAGAGAAGGGTAAATAAATATTAACGGGAAGGTCGAAAATATTATAATTATTGAGAAATACAGGTATATGAAAGGGATTAAAGGTAATAAAAGAGGTGGAGTATAGAAATAGGTGTATATAAAGGAGTAAATTTAAATATTAATAAATAGGAAAAGAAGCCTTTTTTTAAAATTAGATTTAACTTTTATATTCTTTTTTTTAAAAATAATAATTATAATAGCGATTTTTTTATTTATTATATATATAGAAGGTTTAATTAGAGGTAAATTTGCCGTAATCTAATTATAATTGCTAATTTCTTTTTAAGTATTAATAATCTTTTATAATTATTGATAGAGAAAAACGATAAGGTAATAATATAATTATGTTTAACCGGTAGATCTAATTAAAGCGTTATAAAACGCCTTATTATCAATAATCAAATTTATTATTTTCTTTTCTTTTAAATAATAATAACCATTTTGTTTTCTTTTTATTTCTTTTAGCTAATAATTAATAATAATTCCTTTTAGCTTTCCTTTAATTCTTTTAATCTTTTCTTTTCCTTTTTTTCTTAATATTAATCAAAATAATCTTTATTATATCTTTTTTTACGGCTATTAATAAGGTTAAAGATAAAAGTAAAAAGAAAACACCTCCTTCTTTTAAATCCCCTACCGCTTTTATCAAACCTTCTTTTACATTTATATTTAAAAATAAAGGTAAGGAAATATTTAAAGCTTTAAAAAAGAATTTAGATTATTTCTTTTTATCTCTTTTTTATTTTATTTCGATATCTATATTATTACGCTTTTTCTTTCCCGTTTTATCTATTTTTGTTTTAGAAAAGCCTATTTTCTAATTAGCTAAAGATATCTTAATTTATTTTTACAGATATTATATTGTTTATTTCCGCGATCCGACCGATCTAGATCATATTTCTAATATTAATAAAACCCGCCTTTTCTTATTATCGATCGTTCTCTTTTTCTTTTCGTAAAGATATTAATTATCGTTATTATTTATAAGAATTGAAATAAAGAAATTAAAAGAATTCGATAAGCTTTTTTATATTATTATCTTAAAATAAAAATGGATAATTTAAAATATTATATAAAATAGGTTTAATCATTATTTCTTTAATAGAGTATTTGTCGAATATAATAATGGATATTTTTTTAATAAATATTGATTTTTAATCGGCGATGCTATCGATATTCGAAAAAGAATATTATTTATCGTAGCCTTTTTTAATAACCGGAATATAAATCTTTACGATTATTATCTTGCCCGTTAATCCTATAATTATTATTAACTTGATTATATAAATTTAAAATTATAAATTATAATTCTTTTTTTCGAATACCATTTTATCTTTAATTTTTATTAAAAAGTATATATTAATTATATCTATTATATATAAATAGATGAATATATAATTGATAAACATAGCGATGTTCCGGTTATCAAAAATATCATAGCTAAAGTAAATACCTTCCTTTTTTTCTTTTTCAAATTTGATTAAAAATTGATAATATCTAAAATATAAAAATAAATTTTATAAGATATAATTTTTAGTTTTGCTATTAAGCGTAAATTATTATATCGACGGCGGTAAAGATATAGAAATTATCAAAACGGCAAAGCTGGTAAAACAAAATAAAATTCGTTAATTTCGATTAAAATTATTTAGCGCAAAGGAAAATTATTAATCTTTTTCTTCTATATTTCTTTTATTTAAATTAACGAAAATTTCCTCTTCTTTTATATTTAAAAATTTAAAAAAAACAATGAAAAGATTCTTTTTAAATAAAAAAGCTTTATTTTCTTAAATTTCTTTTTAATTAATTCCATTTTTTAAAAAGTTAAATTCTTACGAAACCTTTGTTTCCATTTCGAAATCTGTTTTTTTTTTCTTTTAATAATTAGCTTAAACGATAAAAAAACTTAAAATTAATTAAAAAAATAGAAATTTATATATTATTTTAAAGCGTTATTATTTAAAAAAGATCTTTTTCTTTAACAAAGCCTAAAATTAGATTTATATTTCTTAATTTGAATAATAGAAAGAAAGAAATAAAAGTTGGTTTAGAAAGGTATCTAGGATAATGATGAAAATAATAGATATATAATAATTATTTTTTAAATATGTTTAATATTATAATTTAAAATAAAGGTAATTTTAGATTTTAATAATTATTAACGATGACCTTTCTTTTCGGAAGATTTTTCCTTTTATAAAATAAAATATTTCAATTTTAATATAAAGAATAATTTAAAGAATATCTATTTAGATTAAATCGTAATTTATATTAATTAAAGTTATAAAGTAAATAGAAATATGTTATAGGAATCTAAAAATAAAAAATAAAAAAGAACGATTATATTTATATTTTTACCCTTTAATTAGCGTTTTATCTTATTTATCATTTAAAAATTAAAACTATTATTAGATATTTTGTCCCACGGTTACCCTTAAAATTTTAATTATCTCCGAATCTTTTTGATTTATTATTTCTTAATTTAATTCTTATCGTTTGGATATAATATTAGCCCGTAATAAAATAATTATTATATATTCCGTTATACCGGCTTTAAAAGAACTCTTTATTTTTAAAACCTTTTTGATCTTAATTTAAAAAAAGCCGTTAAGTCGCTTAATATTATTAAAAAAATCTTAAATATATTTAATTAAAATATTCCGGGAATCTTATAAAAATCGAATATATTATCGTATATCCTCTTTTTGAAATAATTTATTAATAAATTCAACGCCTATAAGAATATTATATTGGAATATAATAGCTCAGCGAATAAGGCTTTATTTAATATTAATATAATTGTTAAGAGAATAGCTAGTAGGGCTTCCTGCCGAATAGGGCAGGGGGCCACGGCAGAGCTAGTTAGCTTACCTAACTACCCCTGCCCCTGTATAGGGCGGTGGTAAAACCGGTTGGTGGCCAGGGGATGATCAGTCATCCCAATCTGGCTACAACTAACTTCTATAGCCACCGGCTGTTTAATTAATTTCTCTATACAATAACGAACAACCAGAACCCAATTGAAACGAAAAGAAGAATATCACGTAACCCTAATATATACCCAACATTAATCAATGCTTAATTTATATATTAAGCCAAAATATAAATCGGCAAAAACGACGGATCTTCCTTTTATACCAAAAAACGTTTAAATTCGACGAATTTACGCCCTTTAGACCCCTAAAAGAAAAAAAATATAATAAAAATAATAATCGACCAATTTATTATTAGACTAAATAACTTCAGCTAAATCCTTTTCCCTTATATATATAATTGCTTTCTAGCCGTACTATAATATATCTTCGATTTCCTTATAGCTATATATTCCATCAATATATACCCAATCTACCTAAAACCCACCCGGAGGACCTTTTGGTTAAAAGTCCTCTCCTAAAACTCGGTCCTAGACCTTTACAAACCCTCGATCTCAAACCCGAGATCACAATTCGCCTAACGTTATTTACCCAATCGACCAATCATAGGCCAAGCGCAAATATATTAAAAAACCTTCGAAATACGATTTAGCAATTTTAAAATTATATTACCCTCTTTCTATCTTTTTCCTTCTAAAACTTAGAAGAACTTCATTTATATTTTTAAATATATTTGATAAAAATAATAATTCGGCAATTACACCTATACAAATAGAATAAATATTCTCTTAAGCTGAATATTTGTTTTATATCTTATTTTGCGTCCTGTTTTGCTTTTTGCGTTTTGCTTTCCCCTTTCTACCCTTTTTTTAAAGGAAGGAACCGAATTAAAAAGTATATTATTAGCTTAAATTTTCGTACCAATCATGATTGAATATATAGAGTGGAATTAGGCACATTAATAGCGAATCTATAAATAAATACGGATAGATAGAAGATCTTTTATTTAATTCATATATAACTGTTTCGCTTTGTATTCCTCGGAATAAGCTAATACAATCTCTTATATATATTTTACCTTCCACCTTACTTTACGAACCAAGCCAAAACTACAAAAAGCTAAAAACGGTATATATAAAAGATAAAATAGAATCGGGCAATAATCTAAATAATAAACCTACCAAGCTCTTAGACCGATCCCGGTCCGTTTTATATAATAACCGAAAATAAAACCTTCCCCGATCGTATTTACGAACTTCCAATAGCTCGCAAGCCTCTTATATAAGCGCGATCTTACAAATATAAAAAAAACCCGAAGTTATAACGCCTCTTAAGCCCTTATGGGCTTAACAAAAGCTTCTAATATTTCATCGATATTAATTATTAATAAAACGAAATCAACGAATTTTTTAAAAGAAAGCATTTAGCTATTTACATAGCCGCTGTAATAACTAAATATTATACCGAGAAGAATTTTAACGCAGAGCTATAGAATTCATATATAAACGAATTTTAGAATTGGTCTTTTTCTATATTTAAAAATCTCCTTCGTAATTTCCCCCGAATTTTCAAAAATTTCTTACGCCGCCGTAGCGTTTATATAAGGCCCGGCATAAATAATAATAATTACGCCCTATATTAATTAGCATATACCGAAAATTTCTTTAAATAGCTAATTAACGAGTTTATATAATAAAAATTCGATCCGGGCTTATAAATCGGAAAGATTTAATAAACGTAATATAAATCATAAGTTATATAGCGTCCGGCTACTTTAGCTATATCCGGAAACTTTATTGCTATAGCCTAGATATTTTACGGCCCTCTTTTTATTATATCTAAGCCCGGAAATCCCCGCCGAACTACGGTTATATTTAACTAAGGCGATGATAATGGAAACAATTTATTCTTATTATTAAGAGATAGCCTATATTAACGTTTAACCACTTATATACCTTATAACGCTAAAAATATAATATAAGATTTTTAAAAGATATAAGGAAATATGCCCGATACGCCTTTATATCGAAGCTCGTTACCGATTATATATCGTACAATTCTAGGCCTAATAAATAATTTGCGAGATATCGTTATAAAGATAATAGATTACGCTATATAATAATAAAATAACCTTTTAAACATACCGATAATAAATCGCTAGATGTTTGCTTTATAGCTATAGCAGCCTATTAACCAATAGCCTGCTTAATAGCTTGCTAAATAGCTTATCGGACAGCCTATTAATTAGCAACAGCGCCTATAATAGCCCGTTAATTAGGCGCTAAACCTATTAGCACTTATAGCTCAGAACCTTTATTAGCTTGCTGCGATACCCTAAATTCAATAGCCTATACCCGTAATTAGCCTAAACCTCTTGCTAATGACTTATACGTATAACTTTACGCTTATTAGAGCTCCTGACCTCGTAAGAATCCTTTTAAAATACCATAATTGGTTTTATCGAGCGCTAAAGGCGGAGCAAGAGGTATAAATTATAGCTAAACCGTATAACCTTTATAAGGACTTGCCGTTTATAAATATGCTAATAGTTAAATTGGATGTTTAGATATAATAGATTTTTGCCAAATTATAGAATTATAATAATAATTATACCGGCAAGCCCTACGATATCTTAAAGGATAAAACCCGGTTATTCCTGGATATCTATTATATAATTAATATCTAGCCTAACCAATTCCATGCTATATTTCTTCGTATTTTGGTAAAAGACGTTAAAACGTTCTACCTCCATTATATAGCTTAAGACGATATATTCGCCATTATATACCGTAAGCTAAAGGCCCATTTTGATATAAAAGCAAACCGTTTTTAATATCATCGTAATTAGACGTTTATAATATTTACTAAAATATATAACAAAAACCTAGGAATAGATCTCCGAAAGGTATTTTAAAAGCTATATAATAAATTGGCGCTTTATTAGCGTATGTAAGGCAAGCGTAACGATTTAAAGCTATTGGCAACGTTTATTTAAGTATGCCGTAGCGTTAAAGAGCTAGAGTATACCTTTCAAATTAATTTAGCTTTTTTTTAACAATTATTTAAGAAATTGCGATCTTTTTTAAAGATCTATTTAATCCGCCGCAATATCTCCTATATAGCTAAAGCTATTAAAACCTGCTCAACGGCGAATACGAATACGATCATTTTGATGATCTAGCAACCGCTAAAGATATATTTTATACCAACCGCCGCTATACCGGCAATAGCCATAGCGGCTTTAAGCCAAAACTTGGCTTTAAACTTAAATATAACAATAATAAATTCAAAGATATATATTATAATAATACGCTTAAAGGCTCCTTTTCCAATAGCAATAACGACCAAGCTAAAAATGATTTCCGTAAAAACAAAGTTTACGTTATTTGCTATAAGAAAGGCTATTAGTCCATTAATCACCTTACAAAAAAGCATATCGTTATACATAATACCTATATTTCTTATTGCTAGTTCACCGATATAGATCCGGCTATATAATCGTAATATTATGCCTAAATTAAGGGCAATAAATTTAATCAATTATCTAAAAAAGATAAATCTTTTATTAATCCCGGTATCTCCGATAATTATAATTTTATTTAATAAATAATGACGGTATTAGCTTTGGATTATAGCCATTCTATCTAATAACAAATTAACGACTAAGCGTTTATACACCGCGTTATTGGTAAAAATATCTATAATACTAAAGTATAAGCACCCGCTAGCTAATTCGTACTAAACCGGTATTTATACGGCAAGTTCTAAGGCATCTTAGTAAATACCGGAGCCGCTAGATAATCTATAGGCGGCAAAGCTTAGTATTTCGCCTTTAAAGACGAATATAGCTTTTAGCTAGACGAGAACTAGAAAGGCGTTATATTAATCGCTTTTAGCCCTAGCAACGCTGTAACCTTTATCGGAGCCGTTAAAGTACATATTCCGATTGGCTTAATCACGTTCTATATAATAAAGACCAACATCCTGTTCCTAATATCTTTAGCAAATATGAACCGCTTGCGAATCTACCTAAATAATATTATAAACGAATTTATTAATATCCGATTTAATAAATAGCTTTTAATTCTTTTTAAATAGGGATAACTATAATTTTTCCTACGCCGCGAAAAGATCGCGTATTTGCTAATAAAAGCTTAATTACGGAACCTTTACCGGCAAAGCGGCTACCCGTTAATAAAGCGATTTTATAAGTTCCTTATATACGTTAGATTCGACGATATCTTAATAACAAGCTTCGCCGAGATCGAGAAATTCTGCTATACGTGCTAAATAAACGTTTTTGCCCCGCGACGATTTAAATTTTTATTACACGACGATCACAAGTTCAATTTCGAAATAATCGTTGATATTATATATATAGATAGCGACAGCCTAGTTCTATATATCGTAAATTTAACTATATTATTTTAGGCGGGACGCTTTCTAAAAGATATATCCGTCTATATAACGTACAATACCTTTCGTAAAATCTAGTGCGATATCTATTTCGGATTACCTAATATCCTGATTTACGATATTAGCATTAACTTTGCTTTTAACGAATTTTATTCGAATATAGCTATATAAAGCATCCGTTATAAAGAGGTGCCTATAAAAGCTTATTAGTTTATTAATAAGGTCGAGCGTTATCATAAGCCGCTATAATATACTTACCATATTTTTAAAACGGAATTGGGCAATATAATTTCCAAAAAGCACCGCTTACAAATAGCCTTTAAAGCTATTAATAATATTGCTAATAACTATGATATTATCTTAATTCTTTTAATCTTTAATGCCTACCCGCGTATGAATATAGATTCCCTTTTTTCCGCTTTGATTATCCGCTGTATTAAAACGATAAATAAAGTTATAAAAAAGCTTTGTATATTTTAAACAAAGCGTTAAATCGCTAATATATTATATCGCTATACCGCTCTTAAGATTAAAGAAGTTTTCGCGCTTGCGCTTTATAATAATATATGTATTTATCGCGAGAAAATTGGTTAGATAGGCCTATACCTAATTGCTACGATTAAAAGCTATAACGTTACTCTAGATATGCCAAATAGACCTATTATCTTCCGCTCTATGTAAATCTAGCTATATTATAAAGGAGAGTACGAAATCCTTAATATCGAAAGCCTTATATAGCTAGACCTAACGATTAAAGATTAGGCTTAATTTAAGATCGAGCCTGAGCCTAAAGCTGAAATCCTAGCCCGTCGTAGCCGTAAACGGCTAAAGGGCAATATAAATAAGCTTAAAGCTTTAGTCGTATATCTTAGCAAGAAGGAATATAACGATTACGCGCTAGTTATTAAGTTATACGTTAAAAGTATCATTATAACCCCTGGCAAACCTTTCGAAATATTTAACGATAATAAGATCATAGGCTTTATCGGCGCCGGAATATTCAATTTTATTAAATACGATCCTTAGAAATACGCCAAAGAATATATTTTCTTTTTATAAATAATGCGTAGAATCAAAGGTAAAGGCTTTAGTTGAATACCTTTTGAAAAATCACGATTCGTAATTTAGGGTTATAATAATAAAAGCAAAGACGAAATCTTTTATTAAGCCCTATATATATAGCATTCAAATCAACGATTGATCTTAATGCTCGCTTTTACGTTAATTAAATAAGGAATATATCTTTTTATTCGGGATATCACTTAGGCGTACCTATAAGCTAAGAAAACTTTTAAACGGATGATTTTGGCCCACTTCTTTAAAGAATTGAAAAACCGTTATCCCGAAGGCATTATAATATAGATCTTTTTGCCGTTATACGGTATCCCTAAATCAGGCTTATATTAGTACGATATATATCAACCGTATTATAAAAACAATCTAGATATATTTATCTTTATATACGATCTATACCTAATGATTTCTAATTAAGCTAGCGACGGTTTCGGTATAGCTGGCTTATAGATTGACGATACCTTTTTATTCGAAATAGTTGATTTCGTTGCCTATAAAGAGAATGAATTATAAAAAGCTAATTTTAAAGTTAAATCTAAGATTATTTTTGATGAGCATATTTTATTTAATTTTAATGGCGGCATTATAAAATTGGACGGCGATAACGTCGTGCTTATATAAAAGAATTAAAGAAACCGCCTGATATTTATCGATCTGAAGGTTAACGATCGCGCTTAGCGTTATGTTAAATAGCGCGTATATATAGCTTATATCGCCTTTATTTATTAATTTAAAGCTGCTTTTAATATCTCCGTAGTAGCTTAAGCCGCTAAATTATTTAACGAAGAGGTGAAAGTTTTTAATAAACGCTTCCAATAGATAATGAACACCTAATTCGAGGTTTAACGTATATGCCATTGGATCTTTTACGTACGAAGCTATATATATTTTTAGATGGGTTTTTCGTTAACCGTAAAGACCTAAATAATTAAATCGGCTACGTTATTGTATTGGCCGAAAAATATAACTATATAGACGATAGCTTTAAGATATATAGCAATTTTATTATAAACGCAAACGTATGCTTTAAATATATCGTACGTAATATCCTTTACGCCAAAACCTACAGAGCAATTGCTAATTTCGATATTAAGTATTGCTTTAGCACTATTATTAAGATAGTTACAGACCGTTTATAACTCTCTATAATCCTTTTCGTTTTTTATACGGACTCTTTATCCTTATACGAATGCTTGGTCAAGCTCGGCATTATTAATAAGAAGCGTTTGATAATAGATATAATGGCCTTACGTAAATCCTACGAAAATCGTGAGATTGACGAGGTCCGCTGGATTATTGGCGATAGCAACCCAGCTGATGTTATGACCAAGAGCGCTTGCAACGCGGCGCTGACTAAGCTGATCGACACCAACGAATTGACCGTTGAGGTTAAAGCGGCCGTCAAGCGCCCTAAGAAGGTTGTTGAGATTACGGAGATTCTGGAGAAGTAAGCCTAATAGGGCTGGCATCTAAGCCCAATGGGGCTGGCGCCCCGAGAAGGCTCCAGTTGTTGAGACTGCGAAGATTTTGGAGAAATAAGCTTAATAGGGCTGGCATATAAGCCCAATAGGGCTGGCATGCGATTTGACGATTTGGGCTTAGCGAAAAGAGCCAATTAGGAAAGGAAGGTTTAAGCGCCAGTTGGCATTAATTAGTGCCAGTTAGCATTATTCGGTGCCAAATCCAAAGGCTACTTAGTACTTATCGGTACTAACGGCCCGTTTAGATTATTGAACTACAGCATATTAAATTACCGGAGGATTTGATCCATCGACGCCGATCTTGGGTATAAGATCCGTCGATATATAGCTAATAAGCATACACAACCCGCTTATATACAACCTCTTTAACGTATATACTCTTTAATATACGGATTTTTCGGCAACTTAAAAAGTTGCTAATATTAAGAGAATAGCTAATAAGGCTTCCTGCCGAATAAGGCAGGGGGCTACGGTAGAGGTAATTAGCTTACCTAATTACCCCTGCCCCTGCATAGGGCGGTGGCAAAACCGGTTAGTGGCCAGGGGATGATTAATCATCCCAATCTGGCTACAACTGACTTCTACAGCTACCGGCCGTTTAGTTAGTTTCTCTACACAACAACGAACAACCAGAACCCAATTGAGACGAAGAGAAGAGCATCAAGTGACCCCAGTATACACCCAACAATAATATAAATCGAAATTAAAATCGTTATATATTCTTTTTATTATAATATTCGTTTAAATATCTATTATATTTACTTAAACTGAATATTGTAAAAATAAAAATAAGAATTAGCTATATATAGTGGCGCTTTATAATATGATTATAATCAATAAATAGCTATAATAGGCGGTTTAAATCAATATATTAATATATTATTCAACGATAAGGAAATTAAAAGAAAATTAAAACCGGGCTTAATATTAGCCTTTTGTATTCCCTAAATAAGCCAAAATTAGTAAGGTTTTTGAATTAAAGGCTTTCTTTATTTTGAAGGTAATCTTTTCCGTTTTGTTTGCAATGTTTTAGCCGGTGAACTAGAAGATAGCCAATAGGGCTTATATAATGGATTCGCTAAAAGACGTTATTAATATCTAATTTAATAGCGCTGCTAAAACCGGTAAAAAGAATCGGAATCGGGGTATATATAAGCTTAAAAATATATAAAAATCACAATTTGGAATAATTACGTTTTAATTAGAGTTAAAGGTATTAACATTAGATTATATAAAACGAAAAGAAAAGAATAAATGCTAAAAATTAAAATTAAAGCTTATAAAGAAAATCATCGTTTTAATTACTTGATATTTATAATCTTATTTTAATTAGGGCTTAAAATATTTCAATCCTACCCTTATATATATTTATTACCTTTTATTTTAATATATATTATTTTTCGAGATTTAGAATTTCGGCCGAGGAATTTCGAATTAAAGCTACCTCTTTACTTTACCCGTAATCTATATTTCCCTTTATATAACGTTTTTAATTACCTTTCGAGACTTCTTTTCTTTTTATTCCTTTCGGATAAGTTTATATATTATAAAGCTATTTAATAATTTCTCTTAATTCTAAAAATCAAAGGTATAATAAAATTCCCATTTGCGGTAATATTAATTAAAAGCCGAATAATAGGTTTATTAAGCTTAATAATATTAATTCGTCGTCGGGATTATATAGGTCTTAAAAAGCTTAGCCGGATTAATAAATATATAAAAGGAGATATTTTTATTAAAATAATTCTATCCGAATCTTTGCCTGAATTAATATTTTTCGTTTTTTTAAAGCTTTTTTTATATATAAATTGCTTTAAGTTTATATTCTTAGGAATAAAATAATAACGATCTTTTGGCTTATAATCCTCCAGTTTAAGCTATTTATAAATAAAGCCTTTTATTTTAAATTCTTTTTTTTAATTTATAAAACCGTCTTATAGTAATTAAGATGCGAATATTTAGAAAAATAGGGCCCGATTAATATATCGTTTTAAAAATTTATAGAAAGGGATATTAAGCTTTCTAAATATTAATCGGATTTTTCGAAATATAGTTTTAATATTATCACGCTTTTTTCCCTTTATATTAAATACCTTTAAAAATATAACGCTCCGGGTTTAATCGCTATACCGTATTTCATTTAATTTCGGCTTTCGGAAAAAGAACTTTAGATTATTAATTATATAAAAATTATAGCTTATATTATTAATTTATTTAATTATATCGATCTATCTTAGTTTACCCTTTTGATTGAATTGAAAACTTATATAACGATTTAAAATATTTTTTCTTTAAATTCTATTTCCTTTTTCCTTTTTCCTTTCTTTAAAAGCAGAATTTATTAATTTAGCCGTCTTTATTTCCTTATTATAAATTAGCACTTTATAATACGATTATTAATAAATAATAAAAACGATTTAACGAATATTTGGATTATTATAAGATATTAGGATTTAAGAAATCGAATTTCTTTTTTTACTTAAATTAAAAAGATCTTGGTATAATGCTAAGATTCTATTTTAGAGCAAATTTATAAGCAGCCAATTGGCTAGGTTGATTATATCGAAATTAAATATAAATTCTGTTTCGTTAATCGTTATTTCGAAAATATAAAAGCTATTTATATAAAATATAATAAATATTTTTAAAATCCGGTTTTTATTTTAATTTTTATAATAGAATTAAGCGATTATCGGATAGAGATACCAGAGAAAAAGGGCATATTTATTTATAATTATATCTCCGATATAAATTAAGCGGATATCGATAAAATACGAAGCTTTAAAAAGAGTCTAAATAATATCTAATTTAAACATAAGCCTAATAAAGCCTTATCCGTTTTAGTAATATTATATATAATTAGGCTTTTTATTAAATCTAAAAACGTTAAAAAAAATCAGATTTTCGTATATTAGATATTTCAAAAAATATAATTCTGGTATAAATTATCATTATATTTTTTATACGGGCGGATTGAAATTAAAAATGATTTTTAGTATTATTATTAATAAATATTAGCCGATTAAGCTTTATATCGAATTGGCGGAGGAGGTTTAAAAAATGTTTTCGGAAATAGTCGGTTAATCGGATACGAAAAGAAAGGTAATTAAAGATTCCGGCTTTTACCGAAAATATAATTTAATTAATATTAGGGCTCGGCAATAATAACAGAGGATTAAATAATAAAACATATCTTATTTAGCTCCGAATTTGAAAGATATTATAAGAAGGCGTTTACGGGAGCTTTGATTAAAACGAAAATCTTTTTTTTTAAAAAGAATTATAAAGCCGAAAAGAATTATTAATTTATTTTAAAGCTTTTTTTTCAAAAAGCTATAATAGTTATTTATATTATCGCCTCTTTATAATCTAGATTTAATATATTTTTATCGGTTAAATTTAATATACATTCATAAATTATAAAAAATCTATATTTTATTTATTTTTTAATTGAAAAAAGATTAAAGACATATCGAAAAGGAAGGTTAAACGGGGGGTATAATAGCTTTAAAAAATATAATTATATATTTAAATTTTTTTAAGGAAAGGTCTTTTTTGTAATAATAAAGTTATACGAAAAGGAAAAAAGAATATTTCGAAAAGGGGTATTTATATAGCGATTAGCTATTTTATTTGGTTAAAAAATGGAAGGTTAGAAAATAAAAAAAGGATATTTAGGCGTTAATAAAAAAATTAAAGTTATTAGTATTATTAGTATTATTAGTATTAATAATTGTAAATATAGGTAAAGAATTAAAGGTAATAAAAAAGGTAGAATATGAAGGTAGGTACATATAAGAGAATAAATTTAAATATTAATAAATAAAAAAAGAATCTTTTTTTTACAATTAGATTTAATTTTTATATTTCTTTTTAAAAATAAAAATTATAATAGCGATTATTTTGTTTGCCGTATATATAATAGGTTTGATTAAAAGTAAAGTTGCTATAATTCAATTATAATTGCTAATTCTTTCTTGATCGTTTATGATTCTTATAATTATTAATAAAAGGAAATAATAGAATAATAATATAATTAGATATAGCAAGTAGATTTAATTAAAGCGTTATGAAACGCTTTATTGTTAATATTAAATTTATATTTCTTTTTTCTTTTAATTAATAATTATTTTATTTTTTTCTTTTTTCCCTTTTCTTTAGCCAATAATTAATGATAGCTTTTTTTGTTAGCTTTTTTAAATCTTTTAAATCTCTTTTTTTCTTTTTTTGTTTAATTTTGATTAAAGTAATTTTTATTATATCTTTTTCTATATATATCAATAAGGTTAAAAGGAAAGATAAATAAATAAATTTCTTTTCTAAGCTTTTTGCTATTTTTACTTAATTTTCTTTTATATTATATTTAGAATTAAGGGTGAAGAAGTATTTAAGGCTTTAAAGGGAAATTTAAATTAATTCTTTTGGGTTTTTTTTTTTTCATATTTCGATATTTATATTATAATTTCTTTTTAAATTCCTATTAGCGTTGTTTTGCCGTTTCTTTAACGTTATTTTTTAAACCCCCCATTATTTTATTTGTTAAAAACGCTTTAATCCTTTTTTCTAAATGCTGTATTATATTTTTCTACGAATCGACCGATTTAGATTATATCTTATATACCAATATAACCCGCCTTTTCTTACAATTAATCGTTTTTTCCTTTTTTTTATAGAAAGGCTAATCATCGCTACCATTTTTAAGAATTTGAAAAAGATAATTAGAAAAATATCGATATATTCTTTTATATTGTTATTTTAAAATATAAGCAAGCAATTTAAAGAATTATATAAAGTAAGTTTAATGATTGTTTTTAATAGAGTATTTATCGAATATAATAATAAATATATTTTTAATAAATATTTATTTTTAATCGGCGATATTATTAATGCCCGAAAAGAAATATCGTTTATCGTAGGTTTTTTTTAGCAACCGGAATATAAACTTTTGCGATTATTGCTTTGCTCGTTAGTTTTATAATTATTATTAATTTAATTATATAAATTCAAAATTATATACTATAATTCCTTTTTTCGGTTATCGTTTTATTTTTAAATTTTATTAAAAATTTATATTAATTATATTTATTATATAAAAGTAGATAAATATATATTAAACAAATATAGAAATATCCAGGTTATTAAAAATGTTATAATTAAAATAAATATCTTTTTTCTCTTTTTTATTAAAAATAAACGATATTTAAAATTCAGAAATGAATTTTATAGAATACGATCTTTAACTTTGCTATTAGGCGTGAATTATTATATCGATAACGATAACGATATCGAAATTATTAAAGCCGCGGAACGGGTAAAATAAAATAAAATTCGTTAATTTCGATTAAATTTATTTAATGAAAAAGATAATTATTAATCTTTTTTATACCTTTTTAATTTAAATTAACGACAGCCTTCTTTTTATATTTAAAGTTTTTAAAAAGAAACGATTAAAAAAAAACTTTAAAAATAAAAAAAGATTTATTTTTTTAAATTTCTTTTTGATTAACTCCATCTTTTTAAAAATTAAGCCTTTACGAAAATTTTGCTTTTACCTTAGAATCTCTCTTTATTTTATTAGCTCGTTAATAATTTGCTAAAATTATTAAAAAGCTTAAAATTCATTTAAATGGAGCAGAAATTTATATATCGCTTTAAAATGCTATCGTTTAAAAAGAAATCTTTTAAAAAAGAAAGGGAAATTAGGTTTATATTTCTTGATTTTAATAAAAGGGAAAAAAAAAAAAAATTAATATAGATAAATATTTAAGATAATGATTAAAATAATAGATATATAATAATTATTTTTAAATATATTTAATATTATATTTTAGAACAGGGGTAATTTTAGATTTTAATAGCTTTCAACGATAATTTTCTTTTTAACTGTTTTTCTTTTATAAAATGAAATATTTTGATTTTAATAAAAGGAATGATTTAGGGAATATTTATTTACATTAGGTTATAGCTTATATTGATTAGAGTAATAAAGTAAATAGGAATAGGTTATAGGGATTTAAAAGTAAAAGATAAAAAAACGATTATATTTATACTTTTATCATTTAACCAACCATTTATTTTATTTAATACCTAAAGGCCAAAATTGCTATTAAATGCTTTGGCTTATAGCTACTCGTAGAGTTCTAGGTATCCCCGAATCCTTTTTAATTTATTATTTCTTGAATTAATTTTTATCCTTCGAATATAACATTAACTTATAATAAAATAGCTATTAAACATTCCGTTATATAGGCTTTAATCGAATCCCCTAATTCTAAAACCCTTTTTATTTTGATTTAGCGAAAGCTATTAAATTATTTGATTTTATTAAAAGAGTTTTAGGTATATTTGATTAAAGTATTCCGAGAATTCTATAGAAATCGAATACATTATTATATATCCTTTTCTTTTAATGGTTTATTGGCGGTGTTAATGTTTATAAGGATAATATATAAATATATAATAGCTAAGCGAATAAAGCTTTATTTAATATTAATATAACATAAATCGAAATTAAAATCGTTATATAATTCTTGTATTAGAATATTCGTTTAAATAATTATTATATCTATTTAAGTTAGATATCGTAAAGAAAAGGACAAGAATTAGCTAAATATAATGGTGCTTTATAATATAGTGATTACAATTAAAGGACGGCCGTAATAGGCGGCTTTAAATAATATATGAATATATTCTTTAATAATAAGAAAATTAAAAGAAAATTTGGATTGGGAATGATATTGGCCTTTTAAAATACTTAAATAAGCTAAAATTAATATGGTTCTTTGATTAAAGGCCTTCTTTGCTTTAAAAATAATCCTCTTAATTTTGCTTTAGCATTTTAGCCAAATAGCACTATATATATCTCGGCGGGCAAATAAGAAAGGTTATCGTTAATACCGACGTTAACCACGAGGTTATTATTGGATATTTCGATATTATAAATATCTTTGAAATAATCGTATACGTTAATATATCGACTTATTTTAATACCGGCGGGTATAATAGTAAAGAAATCAAAAGCAAATTAAAGCTAAGCCTAATATTAGCTTTTTAAATTCTTTAAACGGGCTAAAATTAATAAGGCTTTTTGATGAAAGGTTTTCTCTATTTCAAAAATGATTGAAATATATTTACATGTTTTTTTTTAAAAAAAAAGGTAATTAGGTTTGGCAAGCTAAGATTACGGAAAAAAATACATTTAATAATGCTTTATAATAGCTAAAGCTAGTTTTTATTAAAGCGAACCGAATATAATAGTGTTTTTAAAAAGGTAAATCGTATAAAGAAATCAAGCTATAAATATGAAATTATTAAAGCGTTAAATAGCGCTCTTTTTTTATTTTAAAATCAATAATTAACGGAGAAATTATAGTAAAGCGATATTATTAATTCATTATATAGGAATAATTACCGAGAAACCTTCCTAAAAAAATATAAAAAGTTTGAGGTAAAAGATATTAAATTTTATTTCGTTATCTCTGATTAAAAGTGTATTTTCGAAGCAATTTTATATATTTATTTAAAATAATTAAATAGTTTAAGCTTTCTCTTTTTTGCCCGTATTTCTTTATTAAATCTTTGTTTTTATTAAATAAATAAATTTTGGTTTATTTTTATTTCAATTAGAATCTTTTTTATTAAATTTATTTTTAGAAAAGAAAAGAGTTAATATTAAGGCCGGCGGTATATTAACGAAGATTATTTATAAAGGCTAAATTTCCTCCGGAGTTAAGGCAAGATCCTCTAAGCTCTTTTAAACTTTTTCTTTTTCTTTATTAAGATCTTGTTTATAGCATTAAAAGCTTTAGCTATTAGATTCTTTAATAATTTAATATAAATTCTTTTAACATTTTGGTTAAAAATGTTCCCGCGATTAGGTAGTTTTCTATTATTTATAAACGGTAGATTTATTTCGGAAAGATCTTTATTATTTCAAAATAATTAAGCTAACGATATTTTAATTTTCGATTTATTTCATAATTAGTATTATAGATATTATTATATTTTAAAACATCATTACCGACTTTTAACCGCTTTTTCTCTAAATATTAATTTAAGTTATAGCGGTAAACCGTTAATATTCGATATTCGTATATTCTCTTATAAACTTTTTTTAACTATTTCTTTATATTTTAAGAGCATTTTAATCCGATTATTTAAAATATTTAGAAAATTTTGGTTATATTTTTAGGTAAGAATTCGCTAAATAGGTACGTTAATTTGTATAAAAATAACGGGTTATAACTTATATATTAAGAAAAAACGGTATATACTTATAATTAGAATAATAAATAATATAGTCGATAAAAAACGTAATATTGAATTTTTCAGTTTATTTTTGCTTTATAATCTAGCATTTTGAGAAAAACCATAGTTAAACGAATATGCCTTTTTTCTATAATATTATTAATCCGAAAAGTATATATTGAAACCATTATTTTCTATACTCCGAAATAATAGAATATAATGACGATTTTAGCTACGAAAATTTAATAACTATTAATTATTATTATTAAAAAAGCTCTATAGCGGTATAAAATAAACTTTATAAAAAAGTCCGTGATTTTTTTGGTACTTAGGCTAGGCTTTATAATGGCTTTAATTTAACCCGTTAGATCGTCTCTAGCTTTGAGCAAAAGGTAAATGTTCTTTTTTAAGTTTAATATATATTGCTAATGTAAATAAATCTTTATTTAAATCTGATTATAGTAGAAAAGAATTATTCTTTTATTGAAAATCTTATTATCGGTGTAAAAATAAATAGGATATATACGGTATATATTTTCGACCTTTATATATTAGCTTTTCTAATAATATAATATCTTTATTCGATAATAAATTGTTTTTCGGCTATAATGCCTAAATTAGCTATAATATTTACGAATAATTTAGCGCTAGAATTTTCGATCGTTTATTACATATTTTCTTTAAATATCCCGCTATAGATTTAATCGGTATTATAAATAGCTCTTAATAATCTAATATTTAATTGCCGTTGCTCGGAGGTATGCTTTTTATAAAAGTTTATTTTAAAGCTTAGAGGAGTATAGCTAATTTCCGATATATAAGCTAGCTTTTTTGAATCTTCGGTTTAAAAAAGCTTTAAACTTAATAATATATCGTATAAGGTTTTAGTAATAGGCTTTATTAGAATATTGAGTTAGATATTAACTTAATCTTTAATATTGTATTTAGCTTTTATTTATTAATATTAGCTTAATTAAAAAGTTTACGAAAAACAGAATCAATTATCGAATTCTTTTTAATTAAAATAGAGATTATTTATTAGGGTATAGCTAAATTGTTAATAAGGTATACCCCTGGTTTCTCGCACTATAGCCCCGTTTTTAAGGATATCATTAAATTAGGGATATTATTAAATTAAGGATATTACCAAATTAGGGATATTACTAAAACTAAATTTCACAATTTCACAAAAGAAAAAAGCCTTCCATATAAAAATTAGCCGTTTATACGAAAATTCGCCTTTTATATAAAATTAGCCTTTTATATAAAAATTAGCCCTTTATACGAAAAATTGCTCTCCAAACGAAAAATCGCCCTCTATATTAAATTAGCTCTCTATACGAAAATTAGCCCTTTACGTAAAATTAGCTCTCTATACGAAAAATCGTCCTTTATACGAAAAATCGCCCTCCATATAAAATTCGCCCTCCACGTGAAAATTAGCCCTTTATATAAAAAATCGCTTTCTATATAAAATTTATGAAATTAATGAAATTAGCCTTTTATATAAAAATCAGCCCTTTATACGAAAAATCGATTTTAATAATATTCTTAAAAGTAGAGCTTTAAGATATAAAAGTTTTTGGTGATATCTTTAAAAGTAGAGCTTAAGGATATTATATAAATTTTTTGGTAATATCCTTAAAAATGGATCTATAAGGCGAGAAATTAGGGGTATGCCCTATTAGCAATTTAGATATACCTTGATAGATAATCTTTTAAAATATAGCGGATCATGAAATTAAATATATAAATTACGTTTAGCTAACGGATAATTAAAAGCTTTTGGTATATTAATATTAGACCTTTTTGATTATCAGGTAAAAATATTATTTTTAATCTTTATAAGAAAGTATATATTATATAACCAATAGCGAAACTTCCGGATATAATAAAAAATATTTTTAGCTTTTTTTCAATCTAATTATAGCCTTTCTCGGCTTTTAATTATATATTATTTTGGTATGGAATTAGATATCGTTATCGTTTAATATAATAAAAGAATATTTTATTTTATTTTTTAAATCTAATATTATATATTAAAATAATTGCTTTTACCGAATAGTTAATATTTATTAAACTTGGTTTTAAAATGATTAAAGCTTTAATCCTATTTATAGCGGCTTGCTAATCAGGGCTTCATTAGAATTTAGCATCCTTTTTTATAAAAGAGCGTTCGATAATAGCAATCTTTTTATATTACCCGTGATAAAAGTTGTATAGGCTTTGAAAGCTTTTTATTTCGTTAATATTAATATAAAAAGGCTATTTAATAATCTTTTTAACCTTATCGTCTATCGGCGTTCGCCTAATTAAGCTATAGATATAGCCTAAAATATCCACCTTTTTATAGAATTATTAAGATTTGACGGTAGCAATAATCCCACCGGCTAGGTCAATATTATATAAGATTTTGTTAATATTGATTAAAGATTCTAAGATAAATCCACGAATATTAAATAATTTAGCAGGACTTTCACCGTTATAATTAATTTTAAAGCCCTTAATTGGTATATCATTAACAAAAAGCCGGTATATTATTAAAATTAAGTTATGAAAGAATCTATTAATAATCTTTTAAAATTAACAAATTCAATTAATTACGTTTTAAAGGAGCGTATATATTCGAAAAAAGATATAATAAAATTGAAATTATCGTAAATCTCTATTAACTAAGTATAATATTATTTGGTTATATTTTGAATTTCTTTTCCCAAAAACGAAAGAATCTTATATATACTAAAATCTTTAGCGAATTCGTCGGCGTTTAAGTGGATTTAGGTATCTATAATCGTTATACGATTATAATTTTAGCTATTATTATCAAGATGATATTTGCCGTTTTATTTTTCTATAAGAAATTAGCCATTTTGGTAAATATTATACGAATTTTCTAAAATACTTCGCTCGATATATATACGAAATATATCGTTGGCTATCGTTTTTAAAGCTTTTAGAATAATATTATTTCGCTTTTGAAAAGCATTATAATTAATAATACGGATAACCTAAAGCGATATAATATCTTTATTAAATATATCGATATATTATTATTTTTATTTTAACGCCGCTTTATAATAAGAAATAATATGCTTAAATAGCTAGCGCTTTTCATTGAATAAAGCTAAATAATTATCGCTTATTATTATAGCTAAACGCTTTTTCGTAAGGATTTCGTTTATAGGTATAATTAAGAACTTTGGATTAACGAAACGATTATAAACGCTAGATAGGGAAATTGAATGTAAATTTGAAACCTCCTTTTTATAACGTTATTTTTAGCTAATATTTCTTTTTAGAATAAACCTATCGGAACGAGAATTATCGATTAAACGCATTTTATCGGCTATTTTCTTATATATATTATTTAGCCAAGGAAGAATATAATTTGGCTTTTCTTTACCTTTTTTTAAGGCCCGATTAAAAGAGCCAAATTTAGTTTATTTGTTTCGATATAGATAAATAGTAAAGGCGGATTTAACGGAATATTTATAAAAACCGGCTTATCCTACCTTTCGCTTTTAATAATGAATTCTTCATATATATCGCTTATTAAAAAGAAATTTAGGGATAACCCCTTTTCTTTATTTTAAAGCTATTTAAAAATATCCTTCGGAATGTAGAATTATAGCCAATCCTAAGATTATCTTGGCGGCACGAAATCGATTATCTTTAGATTTTAGTATATTTGATTAAAACCTATAATTAATTTCCCGATATTTTAAATGTAAAAAGAAATTGGGTTTTATTACCTAAAATATAAACGAATCGATTAATACAAAATAATAATCTAGCTATTAGCTTATTTTCTATTTTCTTAAATTAATAATTTCTTATTAGAAAAAAGCATATTAAAAATAACATTGGACGTAATGCTATTAATACTATCGTTAATGACAAATATAATAACTAAGAGATTAATACCACCGATATAAATCGGATATTTTATTACGCCAACGATTTTAACGACACCATCATTATAGAAGATAGAAATGATTCCTTTAATGCTAATTACTTAAAATTGATTTTTCCTAATATATAATAGAAGGATAATATTAAATTTAGCTTTAATATCTATTAAAATATTACAAAGCTGATTTTTCGGAGCTTTTAAATAATATTAAGGTATAGCGATAAGCTTATGCTTCGCTTTATAATGCTAAATATTAAAATATTTAATTTAGTATTATTTTAATTTAGGTGGTTATTAAAGGTAAAGATTTAGAGAAGATTACAATTTAATAACGTTAAGATAATATTTAATTATTCTTTATTATATTATATTATCTATAAGTACGATAATTTATCCGTAATAAACGAATCTTTCTTTAGAAATATTAAACAGCTCTACCTTTTCAATTTAGATATTTTGTATTTTAATCGGAGATATTAGGTTCATAGAAAAGCGCTAATATATTTAGATATATTTAAAAAAATATTAACGGAAAGGTTCATTAAGCGATTAATTAAGAGCGTTCTTTTCTTTATTTCGATAGTAATGATTTTAATATTTTTACCTTTATTCTAAATTTACGTAATAGCTTTGATAATTAATTCATTAATTTTATCGATTTAAGATAAATCTTTATTAGATATATTCGTTTTTTTAAAAAACGGAGGCGAACGATTTTTGAGGTAAAAGTTAAAATTAAAAATGTTTTAATTTTATTTTTTAGTTTAATTAAAGCTCGAGGCCGGCTTCGGCGAACGAATAGGTTAATAGCGGAAGATAGAACGAGCGCGGCCTCCGTAATTTCCGGATCGGAAAGTCCCGCTATAATATCAAAAGCAGCTATATCTTTAACCCTAATAAAATATAAAAAATAATTCGAACCCAACATAATTAGCTTAAATATCCTCCGATTAAAATTAACCATACTTTTTATTAGGATTTCCGGGATATTATAAAATTATTTAATTTTGTTCTTTTATTATTAACTAAAATATTTATATTAATTATTTTAGCTTTTTCGATATAGAAATTCCGAATTATTTAAGGATCATATTTAATATAAAAGCTAATAATTATTTTATTCGAATTTAGTTATAGCTAAAACTAATTAATCCGTTTATTTTTAAAAGTAGTTAAACGAAGATTATCGATAATAAAGCCGATATTGAATTTAGCTTTACCCATTTTATAAAGATTCTTAGCCATTTATTCTTTATAGCGTTTAATTACCGGTTCAAGGATATAAGTTTAGAAAAAAAGGGCTAATCGATTAAAGGCGTATTTAACGATGTTATTAGATTTATCACGTTATAATCTAACCATATTAAGGTTTAGAGCTTTATTATTATTTATCTTAATTTCTTCCTTAATATTTAATTTCTAATTAACGCTTTAGACTTTATCGGTATATAAAAGTCTATGAATAATTATTTCGTTTAAGTAAAGATAGTTCAAACTATTATAATTAAAGCTGCTATAGTTATAGCAGATTAAAAAATGCCGTCTTTATAAATAATAGCGGTAATATTAGCGAATTCGTTTATTTAAAAGGCTATTTCCTTATCTTATCATTAAAAATATTCAAATTTAAAATAATACAAATTTAATCATGAATATAATCTTTAGCGTAAAAGGCTATTCTTTTATAATATCTTTTATTTTGATTTTCTAATTAGTTATTATATTTTCATACGTTTTTTATATATATAGCTTTATATATTCGAATTATTCGGTTAAATCATTAACCGTAGTTTTTTTGGCCGCCGCAGCCTTGATTTCTTAAAAATTATTCAAAGCTTTCCGGAATAGCGCTTTTGCTAAAGCAGCTTTAGGGCTGGAAGGCCGTAGAATAATTTTAATCATTAGATCAAACCGAATCAAACGACCTTCGGTAAATTCGGGTTTCTAACTAAAATTAATATCTTGATTAAAACCGCGTATAAAGATACGAAATTATAGTTAGATTAAATCCATATTAATTATTGGCTTTTAAAGGGAATATTAGGCTTCGCCTTTTAGGTCCAAAACGCGTTTATCTAGCTCATATATTAATTATATTTTTAACCGTTTTGCGAATTTTTAGAAATAATTCGGATTAAAAGTTTTTTGTAAATTCGAAAGTTTTATATTTTATCTAAATTATCTTTTATTTAATATTATAGTTATTATAAAATTCGCAAATTTAATAAAGCGGTTAATTCTTTTTTTAAAAGTTAATTATTCGGATATATCGATTATAAATGAAAGCGAAAGATATTACTATCTCGGGCTTTTCTAAATAACGATTTCGTATTAATATTGTTAATCGATCGTTAATAAGAAAATTATACCAATTATTATAAAAGATAAAAATATCTTTTAGATAAGCTTAAGCATTTTTCAATTCATACAATATTGCAAAATTCTTTTAATTTTTATATCTGAAGTTATATCTCTAATTTATTATTAAAGTAAAAGCGATGTTTAATAAAATTAATTTTAAAAAAGAATTCCGTAATATCGTAATTACTAAAAAAATAAATTAATTTATTTGTTAAAATCTTCCGAATTATACACGAAATCTCAATAGTTTTATTTAGAGCTTCGGTTATATAAACGTTAAACGGCGAATAAATCCGGGTAAAACGATTAATAAATTAGCTTTTAACAAAATATCGGTTACGAAAAAAGACGGGAGCATTATTATTACCCTTGTTTTTTCTATAATTAATAAAAGGGTATATAAGAGATGGATTTTGAATAAATAAGATGTCTTTATTATTATAAAAGAAATACTTAAATATTAGCTAAAGTTATATTAAAGAATTTAAGTTATATCTAGTCAAAAAGATCGTCGGCGAATTTGAGATTTTTTTGATTGAATATGGTATAAATGGGTAAAGAATAAAATATAAAGAATTATATAAGATTTACGAAAATAATGCTTTTGGTATTAAAGCTTTTTTTTAAACGAAAATATTCGAATAAAAGAATAAGCAAAGATTTAAAAACAAATAGGTAAAATTTATAAAAATCGGTATATATATATATTTAATTAGCTGAGATATAAAGTCGAACTATTAAATATATAAAGAGGGGTTATTAGCGGTATAAAATTATAGTTTTTCGAAAACGGTAAAGAGAGAAAAAAGAGGATAAATATTTTTTTAAAAAATAACTTAATATTTAATCCTTTTTTATATTATTCTAATTAAAATTGCAGCTAATTACCAGCTTTTATATTTTTATCGTTTTAATGCTTTATGAATTTCCGAAGTAACGATCCTCCTTTTTTTATATATAAAGGTTTTTGGATTTAAAAAGTTTATATAGCTTTAAGCTTTAATAGGGTTTCTGCAAAGCCTATATTCTTCGATACATTATATTTATGATCAATATAAAAAGCAAATTTAGGGTTCGCTCATTTCCGATTAAAAGGATTAGGTTCGTTGAAACTTATATTCAATCTTTTCTTTCTAATTAAATCGGCCGCGTACCTTTTATAGCTTATCCCTTTATAGTTATCCAACATCCGTTTTATGTTATAATAAAAATATATTATATTTTTAAATTATTTCGATAAATAATATTATATTAATTTTCTTTTTAATTTATGAAAGGTATTCCGAATTATAATAAATCCGCGTTATATTTCTAAATTATTAAAAGCAATATATTTATTTTATAAATCGGATTATTATTATTATTATATATATTTTATTTTGATTAGATTTAGGATGATGCTAAAAAGCGTTTAAAATATCGAGAAAAGCCGAAACAAATATAATACGAAAAAAGGGTAATTATTACGAAAATAGCAAATTAAAGAAGATATTAAATATTAGTTTTTTAAAAAAGCTGTTTAAACCAAATTAATATAAAAATATATCTATCGAACTATTAAAAAGAATTTTATAATAAGCTATATTTTAATAATCGTTTAAAAATATAAATTATAAATTTATAAAATGATAATCTAATTTAAAAAATTAATAAATTAGAATATAGCTGATAAAGCTTATATAAGAGATTCGCTAAAAGATATTATTAATATTTAATTTAACCATATTGCTAAAGCCAGTAAAGAAAATCGGAATTAAGATATATTTAAGCTTAAAAATATATAAAAGTTATAATATAAAATCACCGTTTTAATTGCTTTATATCCGTAATTCTATTTTAATTAAAGCCTAAAATATTTTTCCCGTAAGCTTTTCGTCAATAGGTATAGCTAAGAATTTTGGTTCAACGAAATGGTTATAGATATTAGGTAGAGAAATCTAAGGTAGATGTATAATCTCTTTTTTATAACGTTGTTTCTAATCAATATTTCCTTTTAAAACGGATTTATCGGAACGAATATTATCGATTAAACGCACTTTATCGGCTATTTTCTTGTATATATACCGTTTGATTAAAAAAGGTTATAATTTAGCTTTTCCTTACCTTTTCTTAGGGCCCGATTAAAGAAAATTAAGCTTAGCTTATTTATTTCGGTATAGATAAGTGGTAAAGGCGGATTAAACGGAATATCAATAAAACCCGGCTTATCCTACCCTTTACTTTTTAGCAATTAATTCTTAATATATATCACTTATTGAAGAGGAGTCTAAGTATATTATTATTTTCTCTTTATTTTAAAGCTAGTTAAAAATATCGTTTGGGATTTAAAATTATAGCAAATCCTAAAATTATCTTAGCGGCACGAAATCGATGTTTTCTTACCTATTTTATTTAAATTCCTATAAACGGTAACGGTAATTAATATCCCTGCAAAAGAACGAGAAAACGATCGATAATAAGAGAAACCGGGTTTCATTAGTATAAATAGTATGATTTAAATCGGTCGGCTCGCGGAAGAAAACGATATAATATCCGTAAAAAAGAATGGAAATATCTTTAATTAATTAAAAGATAAGCTCCTTTAAAGCAGGAGCAAGTAAAGCGGGAAAAGGAGAGCGTTATAATACGGGTATCGAAACATAAGAAAAAGGGACGAAAAAGAATAATTTAAATTCTTTTTTAAAGCTTTAAGCATTTCTTTACTTTTATTTTGAAATGCGGGCGTAAAAGAAAGTTTAATAAAAATAGCAAAAGGCGTAAAAAGGGGAGGTGTTTCTTTCCCCTTGCCCTTAGCCTTATTAATAACTATAAAAATATAATAAGGATTATTTTAATTAGAATTAAATAAAAAAGAAAAAAGAAATTAAGAAGATTAAAGGAAGGTTAAAAAATGTTATTGATTATTAACTAAAAAAAGGGAAAAAAAGGGAAAGATAAAATGGTTATTGTTTAAAGAAGAAGAGAAAGATAAATTTCAATATTAATAATAAAGCGTTTTATAACGCTTTAATTAAATTTTCCGGTTAAACCTAATTACGTTATTGTTTTATTATTTCTTTTTATCAATAACTATAAGAAATCATTAATGATTAAAAAAGCATTAGTAATTATAATTAAATTATAATAAATTTATCTTTAATTAAACCTTCTATATATATAGCAAACCAAATAATCGCTACTTTAATTATTATTTTAGAGAAAACATATAATAGTTAGATCTATTTTTTTCAAAAAAACTTTTTTTATTTACTAATGTTTAAATTTACTCCTTTATATATATTAATTTTATATTCTTTTTTTTTATTACTTTTAAACCTTCTTTTGTACTTATAATTATCAATAAATACCATAATATCGATTTTTTATTAACATTTAAATATCTACCTCCTTTTTACCTTTCGATCTTCCGTTTTTTAATCAAATAATATAGCTAATTAGCATATAAGTAACCATCTTAGGAATATTATTTCTTTTTCTTTATATAGTTTTATTATTATATATACTCTTTCCTTTTAAAATATTTAATAAATAACCGTATTTCTTAAAGCTATATATAAAATCCTTTTATCGGCCCTTTTCTTCGATATATTTTAAATCATATTAAAACCTAAATAATGAATGATCTTTTATAAAAAAGACGATATATTAGATATATTAAATTTAGATAACGAAGATACGATGGTATAAGCAACGATTAAAGTTTTTTTAAAGAAATATTAAATTGGGATAATAGCTTTTTTTGAATAAGATTTCTCTATTTTAATTAAAGTTTTCGCGATCGCTTTTCTATATTATTTTTAATTTTCGGATTTAAATAAAATCTTTCCTATTATACCTACCATTTTTCGCTAACACCAAAGCCTACCGTTAATTAGGCTATAATTTAGATACAAACCGGAGCCTTTATTCTTTTTATTTTTATATCCGGTTAACCGATTATCTTCGCGAACGTTCTTTCAACCTCTTCCGCCGATTCGATATTAAATCTAAACGGCCAATACTTATTAGTATTAAAGCTAAAAGCTAATATCCGCTTTAATCAACTCGTATAAAAGGTATAATAATAATCTATACCGGGACTATATTCTTAAAAACATTGAATATATAAGAATTTAGTCGCTTTAATATTCTTAAATTCAACGAAAAGCTTAATTATATATAATATTACCGAAATGGGTAAAGCTTTATTAAGCTTATATTTAAATCGAATATTATTTAAGCTTTTTTCAAAGCTATATGTTTTATCGAAATATATTTAATTTATGCCGGAAATATTGCTATAAAATATCGAAATAACGATCAACGAATAAGAATTTATATCTAATTTCGATATATTCAATCTAACCAATTAATAGCTTATAGATTTGGTCGAAAATAGAATCGTAGCATTATACCAAACTCTTCTCGACTTAAATAAAAAGAAACATTCGATTTCTCTAATGCGAATAGCCTGTAATAATCTAAATATTCGTTCAATCGCTTTTATTACCTATCGATAATAATATTCTAAGATGCTGATTTATAATAAAAAAATAAAAACGGCCAAATCAATAAATTCCATTTTCGCAAGAAAAGAAAAAGAAATAAAAAAATTAAACATCATTTTAAACCACTATATAGGTTTTAAGTTTTAATTATAGTTCGATTAAGATAAATCTATACGATTGAGCAAATTAATAATATAAGCTATAATTTTTTTATAATTAATAACCTAAGATTTTTTTTCGGGAAATCCAATCTATATATAATATAGTATAATAATTAAAATTTTAAGCGTTATATATAATAAAATATTCGATATAAAAGAAAGAAAGCGTATTAATATAAAGGATACATTTCGGGGAATCCGATTAAAATTGAGAAAACTTGATACTTTTCTTTATAAGCTTTAAAAATAAACTATCGATCGGCCTCAATTCTTGTAAAAACTCGCTTTTTAAATATTTAAAAAAGATTTTAAAGATTAAAAAGATAAATTCGAGGATAAAAACAATTTTTTTATAAAAAGCTTAAATACATCGATTATAAGCTAAGCGATCGCTATTATTTTATTTATAAAAGAAAACCTTTAAAAAAAAAGAATGTTAATTTAGGTAAAAATTCGGTTAGAATTATTTTAATAAATATACCTCCTCCTATATATTTATTAACTTAGCCAAACCTTTTTATACCTATATAATTCCGATAACAAACCAATATTATTAAACTCGATAAATTTATTATTCGGCTTCTAATTAATATTACTATAGATAAAACTTATATTGTATTTTTATTTTATCATATTCGTAATTTTTAAAGTTAGAAAAAGCTATTAAATATCCCCGTAATCTAACCGGAAAAAAAAAAGGCTAGAAAAGTAATTAAAAAAGCTACATATAAGGAAAAGGAAATTACGGGTAAGGTAAAAAGCTAGCTTCAATTCGTAATATTCTTCGATAAAAGCTTTAAATTTCAAGAAATGGTATATATTAGAGCAAAGTATAATAGATATATTTAGGGATAAGAATAAAATATTTTAGGCTTTAATTAAAATAGAATTACGGATATAAAGCAATTAAAACGGTGATTTTCTTTTTAAGATTTAATTTTAAATGTTTAGATTCTATTTTTTTCCTTTCGTTTTTCCCAATCTGATTATAATGCCCCTAACTTTAATTAAAACGTGATTATTTCTAAATTACGATTTTTAAATATTTTTGAGCTTATATGCACCCGATTCCGATTCTCCCTACCGGCTTTAGCAACGCCGTCAAATCAAACGCCAACAACATCTTTCGGCGAATCCATTGCGTGGGCCCTATTAGCCATGCTCTAGTTCACCGTTAAGGATTCTAGCGAAAACAGTGTTATTATCCGTATATATAACCAAACGCCTATCTTTCTGTAATAGAACCTATTATTCGATTATAGTAACGATAGCGATAATCTCTGTTATATTAATATATAGGAATTATATAATATAACCCGTTTATATAACTATAACGCTATAAGCTTAAAGGATCGAAAGGCGTCGGCCTATATATCGTATATAAAAATTTTGGAGAACCTGAAACTTTTATATAATTTCCAAAGCATTGGTATATAATTATAATATTAAGCGGTTTATATTATTGAAAAGTTAGATATTATTGAATTATAATAATAAATCCCGTTATTATTAAAAGCCTCGAAATATATAAAGTATAAAGCAGCGCTTTGCCTATATATACTTATATATATTTTAGAAATTCTAAAAGTATTGCAGATATATACGACTTAGGCGGATTGTTATAATATAAAAGCTTAAAGAATCTATTAAACTATCTATTTCGTATTTCGTAAAACGGCTAATTTATATCGCTTAATAAATTCATTTAGCCGCTTTATTTAATTTCTTTTATAAAAAGCGCGTTTCTATTATGATTATATCGATCTCGATGCTAAAGTATTCTATATATATATATTATATACTTTTCGTTATATTTTATATTAAACCTATATAGAAAAATGATCGTATATATGGTATAGCTGTAGGTTTAAGGGTGCTAGGCTAAAAAGGGATTAGTATAATAAATAATCAAAGAGTAGAATAATCGATAGATAGGTTGGCTATAATCGTTACATTAGCGTTGAAGTCTAGCTAATTAGAATAATTAAAAGGAGGAAAAAACCGCGATATATATAGTTTTTTAATTCTTTTTATTAGCTAGTAAATAGCTAACGATAAGAGCTATAACTAAGCCATTTGAGGAGTAGCTTCATTATATTACTCAAAATGAGTCATAATGAGTCATACTAAGTTTTAATGATGATATAAATAGAATCTTCTAGAAATAATTGATTTATAATCGTAATATAGTATTTCTAGTAATAGCGATTCTAGTAATTTCTAGAAGGTTCTGTCACGTGACCTGCTTACGTAATCAGACCTAAATATAACTTATAGTTATATTATAATATAGTGCTTATAGGTTATAGATATATAGTCTAAACCTTATTTAGCTAGCTAATCATTGAATTTTTAAATAATTATTTTATTTTAATTATATTTTATACGTTTTATTATATCTCAGCCAATTCTTTATATTTTATCGTTATTCTTACACTGTAGTATTTGTTATAGTTTATATATATATCTGAATATATAATTATATTGATTACGTAATCGTGCACTCTTATAATATGCACCTATAAAACCGAGAAAGGTAATGATATAATTATAGATATCTATAGCTGCCGTAAAACGGTGGTTATATATAGTCGAAATAATTAAAATAGAATCGTCTAAGTAATATACGATTATAACCCAAAGTAAGATATATAAAAAAGTCTAATAAAAAGCTTTAATAAATAAATAAAAAATAAAAAGGGCTATTGCTAAACCGAATAATAAATATTTCTTTTATATAAAGCTTAATAATTATCGTAGATATAATACGATAATGATTATCCGGAATACGTCTTTTATATCACGTTTGATGAAGATTATATTCTAGCTAATTTAGATCGTTAGCCCGAATAGCTTTACCCGTTACATATATATTAACATCGAATACATATTTAGAATCCTATCGTTGATTTTATAGCTGTTAGGGTAAAAAGGGTAATATATATGGCGAAATCTATTATTTAATTTGAATATAAGCCCGAAGGGTAACCCGAAGAATGGCGGTTATCTGGATATTTAAAAACCCGTTTTAATAATAAATTTTTAATTAATTAAATAGGAATTATATATATATTATTTCGGTATAACGAAAGATTAGTTAAAAAAATTGTTCGGTTTTTTGTATCTAAATTAGGCGCTGTATATTAAGATATTAAATAACTTATTGCTAAGATCGTTAGGATATAGCGCTAAAAAGCGGCGTTATTTTATAAAAATAAAAACAGAAAAAGAATAAATTAAAAGTGATTTAAATATATCCGTGACCAAAAACCTAGGTATAGTATTCGGTTAGGTTATACTTTAATATATATCGTTAGCGCGAAGTATAAAAATGTAAATATTTATCTATTAATATAAAGAAAACTTTTAGCGGTCACTTAATTTATTTTCTCTTTTTTATCGTATTTCATCGTTTGATATTTCTTTCCGTAGGTTATATATATATATTTATAACAATAACCTTTATTATAATTATATTTCTTATTATTATAATTATGGTAGGCTTTGTTCGAGTTTTTTTTATGTTTCATCGGAGGGATTTTTTAATTTAATTCTCTATTATATATAATCGCCGCTATAGCGCTCTTTATATAGATAGATATAAAACGTTCTTGAGTCTACTCCGATGAAGCGAAATTCTAAGATTTTAGGTTATACAGGCTTTATAACCCGTTAATATATACCCGAAACGCGAATTATAATATAATCTTCTATACAAGAATTTATTATTAAGATAAGATATAAATATAAATTGTTAATATAGTTCAGGTAATCTTTAGGTAATTGCTAACGTATATTTCGTTATAAAAATATATATAAATACTAAAATATTCTAAGAATATTATAATATCTTTTTTATAATTATTAAAATCTATGATATAGAATTTCTAGGTTATATCTAGCTTCGTATTTAATATATATGAGCTTCCAATTTATTTAGAAATTCGGAAAAAGAAAATTGAAAATAAATTATATTAATTAATTTGAATATATTTATATATATATTGTTAATTAAATAGATGGAAATTCTAGGATATATTCGGACAAAATTCTTAATTATATAGGAGTAAAGAAATTTATTTTATATATTTTCCGCTGAATTAGTAGTATATAGGGCTAAGTTAATAATTCTTTATATATAAACATCTATTCATTTATTCCGAGTTATTATTTTTTATTCGAAAGATATTGTTAATATAAATTGGGTTTAAAGTATTTTTTCTTGTGTTCTGCGGAGATAAGCACCATCTATACCGGATTCCCTTAATACGTTATATATCTCTTCGTTATATTAATCGTCCGATTTATTATTATTTTGCCTATTATTTTATTTTTAGTTATTTTATATATCCTCCTTTTCGTTTTAGGCGAGCTTATCTAAGTTCTTGCCATTTTCCCTTTAGCGTATATTAATAAATAGTCTTTTGTATATATTACCTTATCCTTTATAGATATTACGGGCCCGGCGTATATTGATATTTTCCCTATATAAGGATCCGCTATTATATAGAGTATCGTCGTTTAGTAAAGCACCTCTGCTATATAGAATAATGCTTTATATAGGGGGGTTATAAACGAAATCGGAGTTTATAAAGCATATACCGCGGTTAGTATATTAGCTTTAGCGAAGCTCGGATATTCTAAATTATAAGAAGGTTATTAAGCGTAGCAATAGTTAGATTTAATAATTGTTGTTTATATAACCGAATTATTAGTATATTGCTTAATTGCCCAGCTTATTATCAATAGTGAAAACAGAGATTTTATAAACTATAGGCCGTATAGCTGTATAAGTATATAATTAACCTTTGCGTATTGGTCTATATAGCTATATAGCTATAATCAAGCAATATACGTATATATAAATAAACGCTTCTAATAGCACATAGATTGTTTAGATCGCGGCTTAGGCTATATTGTTTTTGATTTCGGCAAAGCTAAATTAATGCTATTCTCTAACGTTTCTTTTTCTAATATTGAAAATTTCTTTAATTAGATCGGCTATATATTAATGTTAATAAACGAAATATATATAAATATAGAAATTATAATTCGGGGTAATTTCGTTATATATTAATTTTATAAAGTTAAATATATAACTCGTTTAATATCCGCTTTAGAAATATACGGAGCTATAAATAGCTTCGATATCGCTATTTATATATTAAAAACCTTACGCTGCGTTACAAACTACCTTAACCCCCCTCTATGCTATTAATAATTTATATTAATTTCTTTAGCTTATACGAATACTTAATTAAATTAGGTATGATATCTAAGAAGCGTTTGATAATAGATGTAATATCGTTAAAATAGATATATAAAAAGAGAGAGATTACGAAGATTCGTTAGATTTATATCAGAGATAATATAGCAAAAGCTTCTATTAAAAGTATATTAAGTAGTACGTTTCAGCGTTTTCTATTGATTAATAAAATCACTAGATAGCTTAACGACTATATTCGCCGGAATAAAAATTAAAAGGAGGGATATAAAGGAGGAATTTGAGAATTAGATAGTTTTAGGTAATTGGTATTAGTTAGTGGTACATTCGACGAAAAATTGGTATATATATAAAATGCCGATTACGTATATATCGCCCGTTTAGATTTAAAGAGAGAATAGTTAATATAGGAATTATAATATAAGCTTAGCTAGATATATATAGGTTTATGTATTTTCAATTAACGTTGCCTAATTAGGTAAATCTAGGTAATAATAAGCCCAGCGAATATGTTAGCTCTATAATTAGCTACAACGCCGATATTGATCCTAATTGGAATTAATACCTTTTGGGCTGCATTTAGATTTAGTTAATAGCAACCCTTACAGCTACGACTCACTCTTTTCATAGTCACCACAACAATAGAATCGACTCAAATCCAATATATATATAACTCATATCATTTACGTAATATAACCTACCGATAATAAATAATATATATTTTAGGATTTAGGTTGATTTTGTTATTATTATAGTCAAAAGAAAACAGTAAATGTAAAGGCTGCTATTAATTAAGGTTGAATATCGCTTCGAAGAACGTTAATTCCGATTAGAATTAATATCCGCGTTGCAGCTAATTATAGAGCTAGTGTATTCGCTAAATCTATTACTATCTAAATTGCTTAACTAAATAAAGCTAATTAAAAAGGTATAAATCTCTATAAGCTTAGCTAGGCTTATATTACAATTCCTATATATTTCGATAAGAAATTCAAGTTTAATATAAATATATAATTTTAATTTTATAATAAAATCGAATAAAATTATATTCAAATATTTTAAATAATTTAATATTAACTTTAAAAAAAGTCTTTTATTATAACGATATATGTAAAAAAATTGTATATCGTTATATAGGAGAATTTTTAATGATATTTTGAATATAAAAATTAACGGAAATATATTATAATTTAATTTCTATTGTTTTTAATATTTGGAAGAATTTTAATAGTTATTTTTTATATCAAATATCGGAATTAACTCCTCTAATAATATAATCAAATAAGGTTGTGAAATATTATGTTTTGTGATTATAAGATCCGAGGAAGAGCGTCTTCGAATGGTATAGGTTTCGTGCGGCCGGAAGGGGGAGCAGGAAAGATAGGTTCGCGCTGGTAATTTATAGATGAGTCGTTGGATATAACGAGCCGGAATTACATAAGCACGCATGACAGGTGAATACCCTCCCGGCCAAACAGCGGACGCTCAAGTCTCCCCAAGCACGACGCATGTACAAACAGACATTTGCGATCAGCACGCGCGGGAAGAATCAGCCTCGGAGAACGATTGAACTGTCGTGTCGATAATCAACGCTACTCGAACCATCACCTCGCAATTTCGACCCAAGTCTAGCTCCCATACCTCAACCAACCAGCCGAACCCCTCAACCTCTAGCTCTTGCGATGGCCTCCCTCGATGCGCCCACAGGCGACGAGACAAAATTCGGCGGCTTCACGCGCTTCGAGATCGAGCTCGAGTTCGTCCAGTCCCTCGCAAATCCCCAGTTTCTCAACCACCTCGCCGCACAGAAGCTCTTTCAAAAGCCGGCCTTCGTCGAGTACCTCAAGTACCTGCAGTACTGGAGCAAGCCGCCATACCTCAAGTACCTGGCATATCCGGGCCCGACGCTGCGAAACCTCGAGCTGCTCCAGCAGGAGACCTTCCGCAAGAACATTATCTCGCCCGACTTTGTAGCCGCCATGGTCAGCGAGGGCATGAAGGCTGCCGTGGATTGGCACCAGGAGCAGAAGGAGGCGTGAAGCATCGTTGGAGAAGGGTCACTAGACTTTGAGTCTAGATTCTTGGTCTATGTTACAAAGAAGAGAAGCCTTGGACTCCGAGACGCCTTGCCATGCTATTCGGACGCAAACACCGCCTGCCCTGTTTAAGGCATCGATCAGACCACCAGTACACACTTCCCGCCACCCCAATTACCATGCTGTCAAAGTATGCAATCCATCCCGACGCATATCTCTAGCGCGTACCGCGCACTCGCATGCGCCACCTAATTCTCGCGCCAGCGGGTTCCGCACTTCATGCACTACACGAACACAAGTCAGCATCAGATGTCTCTTGAACGGCCCGGCACACGTGCGATCGCAAAACATACCTTCAGGAAGGTGGTCATAGGCTCATCAGCACTGCGGATCTGGACCTGGAAGAACGCGGCCTCGGCGCCGTCGCAGCCCTCGGCAGGGCACTGGGTCTTGGTCTTGTCGGCATTGTCCCACGCCTGGGGCCCGCCGAAGATGTCGTCGCGCTCCTTCTTGGGGAATGTGCGGCGCGAGTAGATGGGCTCGGTGATGGGGAGTTCGTAGGGGCAGGTTCGGCACTCGAGGCGGTTCTTGGTGTTTTCCATGACCGAGACGGTCAGGAGGTTGGCGCAGTGGGGGCAGACTGGAAGAGAAGGGAGCAGGTTAGCTTCAGGGGGTTTGCAACGACTGATGGCAAGTGGCGCAAAGTTGCTGGAGCGCGGTAGGCGGCGACTGAAGGGTATGTACAGAGAAGCATTCTTGCAGTCTAGCCCTCGATTCGAAGATCGTCAAACGTTGCTGCCAAGAGCAGCTGGCCGTGTATTTGAGTGTCGAGGGTTGTTTTGGATGTATGTTTGATTTTGAGTATGCCTCTGTTATGGATATTGGAAATCTTCCGAGGGTTGATTGAAGTTAATTTAGAGATGAGTCCTAAACATCGTCTACCTAACATCGAAGTGCTAGAAAATCAGCAGGGGTCCACGGTAGTGGCGGGCGGAACTTTACAGAGGGGCCTGAACCCCGCCGTGGACGCTGGAATTAGCGCAGGTGACACGGATGTGACATCCTGGCGGCCAGGGCCGCAATTCATGCTTGACTCTTGTCACTGCCACCTCCTGATCACAAGCTTGTTTGTTTGACTAGCACGACGCCACCACACGCGGCTATGAAATAAGCGCTGCGATTCTTTGGACTACACTCCTAGACCTGACGACCACATTCATACCTTTAAAACTCAGCAAACTTCCTTTCACAGGCCCCTATTGCTGCGACACCAAAGCAGTTGTGCCCCTCTTGCCCTTCAGATCAACACCGCCCATCAGACTTTGACAGCTGTGTGCCACGCGTCCCGAACCGGTCCACGATGTCGAACGATGAGGAGCACGATGTACGAAGACCTACACACTGGGACTGTTAGCAGGGGAAGGTAGCACGTGGCTGACATACACAGGGCGCATCCGTGGGCGAGATCCTCATCGAAGCCTGCCGGCGCGACAACATCGACCTGCTGAAGGAGACACTCGAGGACAAGAGCGAGGCCGAGATCGCGGATCTTCTGAACAAGACGACAACGGTCATGGGAAACCACCTATACCATGAAGCCGCCTCTAGGGGAAACTGTACGTGCAGCCTGCAAGGCCCCAACCCCGACGGAATGTTGCCCTCGTGACTCCTCTAAAACCAATAGGCAGCTGTGCCAAAAGAATCAATACTGATACATCCCCCCTCCCCTCCACAGACGACATCATAGACTACCTCCTCGACCAAGAGAACTTCGAGTGCGACCCTGTCTCCCGCGTCGAAGGCGACACGCCGCTGCACACCGCCGTGCGCTGGATCAACAGTGAGCCGCCGGCGCAGCGCGAGTTCGGCAACGCCCTGGTCGACATGATGCTTGAGGCCGGCTCGAACCCGCGCGTCAAGAACAAGGGCGGCCTGACGCCGTTCCAGCTCGTCGACCCGCGCAACGCCGCGCTGCGCGACCTCATACTGAAGCACGAGTACGCGATTCTGAACAGGGGCGACTTCGTGCAGGCTGCGGCTGGCGGGGGGAGTAATCGTGCTGCGAATGCAAGGGACCAGGCGATATTGGATATTGAGAGCGAGGATGGTGCTGAGTTCAGTGGCAGTGATGATGAGGAGAGGGCGGAGTGGGAGCGGAGAAGGAAGGAGAAGGCTGCGAGGAAGGGTTGAGCGTGTGCCGTGGTCAGTGGTCTGTGATGGGCTTCGGGAGGCTGGCTGGGGTCCAGCTGTCCGTTCTTGAGGAGCATATGGATGGAACAGGAAGGGGAGTTACGTGGTGTTTGGCGTGGACAGGAAAGACTTGCATTGTAGATAGACGGCACACTCTTATTTTGCGCAAGAGCCATTACATCTGGCATATTTAGCCTGTTTTCATGTTCTGCTTCCGATTACCTTAGTGACCTGAGCCCAGACAATGCCGTTCCCTGAAATCAGCCTGGCACCGGCGCCTCTTCGAAAGACCCGCGGCACGCTCCCATGGAAGAGACCCGGGATATAGTACATATGTAGACAACGCCGCTCTCAAAATACCTGCTGCACTTGACCTGCGCAGAATGTGCATCAACTCGCTCGAAGCCCACGGCTACAAACACGGAGAACCGTAGCTGAGTTCATCAAGTCAGACCTAGACGTAGACTTTCCTATGTCGACGGAAACTAGTGGGCCACAGTGTTTACGTCACTTGCAGGATCAGATGCATCGACCTCGCACATGTAATACTGTCACTGAGCTCTGGAATGAGGTCGGCTCAGGCCTTACCAGCCAACATGCAAACCTCGAGGATGATATTGTGTACAAACGAGCGTCTGTCCGGAAACCACCTTCTTGTGGTATCGATTCTTTCGAGGCCCGGTCTGTAGGAGGAGATCTCAATTTCCAGTGCTTGTATTCCTGTATATATACAGGTTTCTGTGGGGGGACGGCTACTGTGACCGTGGAGAACCGCTCAGACCTTGAAGCTTTGAAACTCTCCCACCCATCCATCCACCGACTAGGTTTGTATATGTTCCTACGTTTTCCCTTTCGATTCCGGCCACATTTATGCAGATCTTTATACCATTGACCTTGCCTTTAAGAGCCACGCAGGACAAACTCGGCAACTCTCTCATTTGGACCCGGCCAGCTCTTTTTGGCCCATGTGAACCAGACTGTCACGGCAATAATCATGACGCTAGCATATACTGGCAGGGACCAGTTCATGTTCGCGGCAGTAACCGGCAGTACCGAGGGAAACGGAATGAAGATGAGTGCCCAGCAGGTATAAACTAGGCCGAAGGCGTTGATCACCGGGCCTAGACGAGGACCCATGGTCCATAGACCAGGGGTGAACCCATCCTTCGAGAATCGGGCCACAAGGACGACAGAGAGCATGATGACATAGCTCACATAGTAAGCAATGACAGACATAGAAGTGATCGCTCCGAGTGCCGTGTATGTACCACTTCCAAGATTAAGGAGAGCCAGGAGCACGACGAGGATTGCTGGCAAGGAGAAATGTTAGCGTGGGTTTCGCAACCGTGTCCAAGAGAAATCAACCTACATGTCAATCCGATGGCACGTGTTGGCACGTGCACCCCAGCACTCACTATCCCAAAAAATTGTGGCAACCCTCCATCTCTCGCCCAAGCCCATGTGAGTCGAGTAGCCGACGAGAACACTGCCAGGTTACAAGAAACTGCGAGGATGCATATGCCTGTGACTAGCACCGTAGCGATTGTGGTCGAGCCAGTGGCGTACTGGAAAATGGTAACGAGGGGACTGATGGAGCCAAGGAGAACCTGTACATCAGATGGCATACATATCTAAACCGGGCTGTCAATGATCTGCATATGGCTATAAAGTATGGAAACGTTCGAAAGTTTCCCATCAATTGGAGGCGGCGTCAGAACTTACAATCATGGTAATCAGCATTACCAGTCCCACAAGACCATTAGCAAGGATCGACCATACTAGGCCGCGTGGAACGACGACTCTTGGGTTCTTCGTCTCCTCTCCCATGTGAACCAGACACTCGAATCCTTAAAGAAGATGGTGAGATGCAGGATCGTGGTGATTTCAGGAATTTCAGCTTACCGACAAAGTTCCAAACTTGGGATAGTATACCGACATTCCAAGAAATGGCATAATTATCCCAGCCTGAGGAAACGTTCTTCGCTAGGAGAAAGCTGGCATCATTGCGAGGTGCCATTACCCACAAGGTAACAAGCATGACAAAAAACATGACAATGTTCAAGACTCCTGCCAATAGCTCGAACCAGGGCACTAATCGAAAGCACCAAATGTTGACGATAGCGAAGGCGATAATCAAACCAGTGAAGATTAGGAATGTTTTCCAGCCTTCCACTTCATATGATGGAAAGTTCAGAGCAACTCCGGCTTCAAGAATAACAACGCTGCCATTGACAGAAGTCGCCAGACAAGCGACGAATGCAATCCAGGTAGTCCATCCCTGAATCCAGGTGAGAAGTTTCCGAGACGCCGCAGGTGCGTGTTTCTTTCGTTTGTTAACGGTTTGTATTGAAAAACGCGGGTGTAGATTCTCTTACGTATGTCCAGTAGTACTGAGCACCCGCGACTGGCTGGATAGAAGCGAGTTCTGCAAAAGAAGCCGCCTGCGCCAGCACGCCCAGTAATACAACAATGTAGTTGAACAAAAAAGCCACAGGTCCACCGTTTAGCAATGCGTAGTACATTCCACTCCCAACGCTGATCCACGTAACCAGGTAAGAGGCAGAAAAAGAAAACAGCTGCGCTTGCGTGAAGAGTCGGCGGACGCGAGTCTGTTTCAGCAAAAGAGGATCTTCGTTGAGGAAAGGCTGGCCAGCTGAGCCTGTAGTCTTTTCCATATCGATCGTGGCAAGCTGAAACTCTTCTTTCGACGCCATAGTGCTCGTTGGAAGATAATGAAAAGAATCTTGAGAAGAAGGGACAGACTCGCACAAGGCACAACAAATTCTGCGCTTTGCGGCAGAAAGGACCCAGGACACCCAAGATTTCATGGAACAGTCTTTGATATACTGAAAAGAACACGACAAATTGTGAAAGATAAAAGGGGGAGGTGGATCGTCATCCCTCATGGCCAGAACCTGAACACAAGCCATTGGCTCCTAACTCCACAAGATTCGCGACCGTTGCCCAACAAGGCTGGCGGCAAGCACGAAAGTACTAGGCCCAGATCGTCAGAATGAGTCTCTCAGCCCTCTCTGGATAATTCTCCGAGATAATGCATTCCTCTGCAGTTATTGAAACGGTGTTATCGGTGCCGACATGCCGCCTTGCCCGTCACCCAGTCACTCGCTCGCTTGCGTCCATGTGAGGCCCAACAGCTTGGTAACTTAGTCCATTTCGGGGTCCTACCCCGTGATTCGCTTACATGGACAGAACCAACATGCAGAAAGAAATGGAACTTTCATGCATTCCATCACAGTTTGATAGGCTTCAGTCACTTTTGTGGCTGTTAGGATGCAGGGTGGCGACTTGCAACCGAGCTGGCGACTTCAGGAGCCGACACGGACAGGAATTGCAGGATCAAGCTTGAGTTGGTCCACAAATCAGACCGCCCTTTCCATCGCGTCCATATTCCGCCAACTACCAGCACTGTAATTCTAGATCCCATCTACATTGCACAAATTAAGCAAAATCGGTTGGAAGAGCGAGTTCAGGCTGTTGAGCGAAATTTTAGATGTACTGTAATACATGTAATTCGAGACCAGATCCAGGAATCGCCTGGCATCAAAGCTGGCTGCCCAGATACCGTTTATGCAGGTAGTCAACATTGACGGTCTTGTAAAGTTGATTCATGAATGCACAATTGGGTATATCATTTTAAAATCGCCTAAATTCGAGTCACTATTCCGTCAACCATGAATGACGAGCTTGTACCTGCTGCTCTAGACCTCAAGTTGAATACCATCCTCGGGCGTTTGAAGCCGAGGGCAGTTGCAAAATCCTGGAGAGTACCCAAGCCGTTGTTGATTTTTGGCGCAGTCCGAACAATGCAGGTACATGCCGAACTTACTTGTATGCTCACGGAAGGCCAGCGTTCACGAATGAGGCAGTGGCAAAGATGAAGATGGTGGCGTCGGTGGACTTACACGGCGATTACAGTAGCCCGTCGCCGGTGCGAGGGCCACCATCAGGGTATAGACTCGGACCGTTTCGTCTCCCATGTGATACACAAAGTACCGGGCGGACCGGAATAGACTCAGGGGCCGACGGGATCTTTTTGGGTTGACTCTCTCGCTTATCCTTCTATCGATGTTGCTTGCCTTTCCGGGCATATCGACCCACACACACACACTCGTCCCGAAAATTTGAAGCTGAAGAATGCCAGCACCAACACGCGCAGCCAATATCAACAGACCCCCGTTTCAGACATGCGTGCGCAGGGATCTCGCGGTGATGTTTTCGCAGTTGGGCTCAAGACAGACACCAACAGACATTTGCCCTCGGCCTGAAATGCGGGTGAAGCCCCTGGAGCCTCTCATTCCCTATCTTTTGGGACATATCTGCGAAACGCGGTCCAGGTCGATAGCAACGACAGTCATTCACAACCAATTTGAGCCAAGAAACCCGTAGGATGAGTTGTGCTCAAAACAGAAGATACGAAACGACCAACAGGGCACTCGAGGGATAAATCTACATGTTTATCTAGGTACTCAGATCCCCTCAAGCCTCTGGTATATCGCACGAGCACGAAAATCAAGACATGCAAACTACTCGATCATTACCTTTGCAGCACAAAATTATTCCAATCATAACGACTCTTCTTCAGGATGAGTTCCGATTCGAAAGCCACGGTGTCCGCACCTCTGTACGCATTTACAGCTACCGACCATTCTGCAATTATCATCGTTGTCACGGTCGTGTCTAGTCTGGTGATGCTTTCAATGCTTGCCGTCAAGCTCAGTCTTGCTCGGAACATCTCTACTCAACATTCTTTGGTTTCTTTTGATACAGTACTCTTTCTGGCAGCCTTCGTCTCAGTCACACAAACAAGTGTGACGGTGTATGCAGGACACTCGGGCCTTGGAAAGCAAGGACACACGCTAGACGCCAATACTATCGAGCGAATAAAAAAGGTACTTTCCCTATTTCACATAGTCGACCTGTTGTGCTATGTCGTGTCTTGCGTGTTCATCATGTGCTCACACACACTTTTCAGACTCAATATATATCGTCATTGCTTGCAATAGTAGCCACAGCGTGCGCAAAGTGTGCATTCAATTTAGTGATCATGGCCGTCAACGATCTCGGGCTCATGTTTTATGGTTCGAGAATCCTCATCACTCTTATCATACTCACCACTATAACCTCACTCTTCGCTACGGCGTTCCAATGTCCTCTTCCGACCCCATGGCTTCCAAGCACGACAACCTGTCCGGCAGCTGCCGCGATCTCCGAATACACAGCTATAGCGAATATGATCACGGATATTCTCTTGTGTGTGCTGGCGACCGCCATGGTCTGGATCCTCAAAGATCGCTGGACCAAAGTGCTTGTCGTTGCCCTCTTCGCATCACGAATGCTGTATGATTCCTCCCACCTTGCGCTCGAGAAATAACCTGCTCTCCAGCTGACATGCTACTGTAGCTGCCCCATTACGCTTACACCAGCAATGTACAATGTCGACCACATCTACTCAGCCAACTATACTTGGCTTGCTACCGTGCCAACAATCTGGCGCCAGGTCTCGTACAATCTCTCGATTATGACCGCGTGCATTCCCTGCATGAAACCAGTCATCGACGCCTTCTCGGGCAATACGCTCTCAGTCGCGATCGATATACCCTACGATATGGAAACAGAGATCGGAAAGGGCGGCTTCCAGCTTAGGACACAGATCGGATCTGTGGCAAGAAACAATGTGGTGGCCCGTTCTAGGCAGGCACATGTCCGCCTTTCAGTCCCCAGCTGCGAGACAGGCAAAAAGAGGGGTGGGAAACAGGATGGTCAAAGTGAAAGTCTTAGGGGCCTAAGAGAGGACTTCATAGTAATTCGTGAGGATGTGGAGGTGCAGTTCGATAAGCGTGGAGACATCTCAGCTAATGGTAGTCACGGTATTTGGGACGGTGACCGTGGGAATTCTGAGTACCACGTCGAAAACTCGGGCAAAAAGACAGAAGCGTCACACAAGGCGACTATCTTTTAGTCAGTGAGGAGGTTTCTTGATTAGGCGCGCTGACCCTTCTTATACGTACCTAGGTACTTTAGTCAATTTTTAATCACCCCAGTTTCATAGATGGATATCCATGTATTTGAGCAGGCCAGATTCCAGCTAACCACTTATCGGAAACCCAATGCAGAGGGAATAGCAACCGTGGTATTCGTTGGTGTGAGTTCTCGCCGCCTAGTCCCCGGAACCCCATAAATTAGGGCTTTGTTGGACCGGTCCGATAACAGTGACGAGGGTGGCAGACACACGAATCACTATTTCCTCGGCTGGCTGACTTGGGATTTGTGGAACCGTTTCCCACTATAGATAGCTACTAACCTATTCTAGTCTGCCCACTTAGACCTAGACAATTCACTCTCATTACCAATATTCTTGACTACATATACCTTTTATTTATACCAATACTTTTCCCTTTATATTCTATCAATATTAATCAATAATTATTATATATATTATAAATTTGAAATATAGCTATTATTCGAGAAATACCATTATTAACGGGCTCTACTATTCAGCCTTTATTAATAAATATTCTTTGTTTGATACCTTATTTATATCGATTATAATTAAATATTAAATAAACGAATATAATAATAATAATAATAATAATAATAATAATAATAATAATAATAATAATAATAATAATAATAATAATAATAATAAT
>PYFS01002042.1:0-91693 GCA_003671545.1 Ophiognomonia clavigignenti-juglandacearum | reverse complement strand
AGGCCGGGGGGGGGGGCGGATTTAAAAGGGCAAAAAAAAAAACAAAAAAAGAAAGAAAGAAAAGGCCCACCAGTTTCCATGGTTGGGCATCAACAAAATCCAGCCGCCAGAATTGTTGAGGGAAGGCTGTTATGCTGACTAAGTATTAAACAGTCCGTTGCCTGTGAAAAGTCGCATGACAGCTACTGTAGTAGAATTGACAGTGACCAGAGTTCAGCGTCCCAGCAGGACAGTAGCGCACGCTCAACACTGAACTCGAAGTTTACAACGAAGAAATAACAGACATCTAGATGGTGGAGACGAGCGTCTGGTGGCGCTTCTGCAGCCTGCTTGCACAAACTGCACGTGAGACGGCTGGTCCACCGGGAACTTTCGAACTTTCGTGACAAGTTTGCGGTATGAAAACTACCCTCAGAGAATGGAATTGATGTTTCTGGATCGCTCCATCTTTGATGTGAGAGTTTGGTCTGTTTGTCTCCTCTTTCTGAAGCTCTATAATGTCAAGCATGGGCCGATCTGTATCACAGGGCAACACATCTGACCATAGAGCCACCGGTCTTAGAGACAACCAGGAAGTTTCATACACATCATAGAGATCGGTGTCCCTGAAAAGATGTTCTCACATCTGCGCAGCTTCCTGGAAACCCACCAGAGGAACTGGGCGGACAACAGCTGCTGCTTACAGATCAAGCTCACGAGCGCACGCACCACACATCCTGCCAGCACGGCACGGCTGACTTTCACGAGATGTTTCTGTGGATAGAGGCGTGAGCATACCTGAATTAGATGCCAATGGACGTGATCGGAGAAGATTGCCCCTCTCATGATTCCAACCTGCATGGATGAATTTCTAGCAACGCATCAGCATTTCTCGTGACCTAGACTGGGGCGTGCGATACACTCAGCTATCTATCAAGTTCCATGCCGTGCAGAATCCAACCACTTCCTATTGAAAATCAACGGGAAGGCCATAATCACTTCCCGCTGCCACCGAGACTTGAAGCAAGTTCAATTTCTCAACACCTGCATACGTTCAACGCAATCTATCGTAATGACAAGGCCCAAATACAACGTGTGCAAATGTCCCCATGCCCCTATTGCACTCCTTGGACACTATCTCACCTTTCTCCCTTCGATCGGTGGACATTTACCGAGCACTGGCGATGACTGCTGCAATACTTGCCAGCACTATTCTCGTAGATCCCATCCAAGCAAGAATAGTCGAATTCCCTCGACGTCAGCAAACGCCCAGACCGCTTGACCTCCCTAACCTTTTCAGCCGGTCTGGATGGCGGCGGGCCGGCTTGCTCGGTGGTCCTACCAGACCAAAACAGGTCACGATTTTTCCTGCTTCCGGACGATGACGACCAGGGAGATCTCGGAGGAGAACCGCCAGTGGACGTTAAAGGATCATACGCCGCCTTTGGAGTGCTGAGCCGGGAGAGTAGGTCGTAGTGCTTGAGGTATCTGTGATTATAGTCGAGCATATTGTAGTTGGCGTCCTGGGACTGGTCGGATCTTTAAAGTCGTGCTTGTGGCTGGCCTGCATGGTGGTGTTCGAAAGGTAGCCCGGAACATTTTCACTAGCGCGCCGAGAGTCATGGACGACTTCCACGGATTCCTCGAGACCTCCGGAAGGTTTGCCACGGCGGGACGAGTCGTGAGTTGGGATCGCAGCTGAGCGAGTTGTGGAGCCGTTGTGGTCCCGTGGATAGAACACACGGGCCAAGGGGTTCTAAGAAAGGATGTTAGCCATACGAGATATTCATTTTAATGACCAGAAGCTAATGGGAATTTCTTCAGGGAATCTCTGTGTGTGGAGAAGGGAGGATAGAATACTCACGAACCCCAGCCTGCTCATCATGCAAGGCGAAATTGGGCCGGTGTACGTAGCCTTGCGCTTCTTCTTCCCCATCCCTGTTTTCTGACTGTCAATTTCAGACTGCAAAGAAATTTTAGGGAGTGTATAGATGAGGAAAAAGTGATATCTTGGCGGTACAGAGTCCGCATAGATCACCTACTTGGAGGGCTACCTACCTGGGTAGGCAAGGAGGATGTGGATTAATGGTCTGAAGGCGACGGTCCTGACACAATGAACTTCTGACACGACAAATCGTGATTATTTAAAGAAGTATATCATACCCACGGAGATGAAAGACATACCGGTGTGAAGACTCATCTTTGATTGACGCCTATTTGCGCAAACTGTTATTTGAGTAGGGACGCAAGAGATCTACAAACAGTATTCTAAGGTGGCATACTGATATAATCGCCAATGCACGAGCTATCATTATTCACAAGTCTTAACATGCTGCTATGACGCACTGTGCGCTGATCGTGGTCGTTCATTGACCAACATAATGGTGTCCTCAGAGGGGGTCTGGATTTCGCCGGGTCCTTGTGCGCTTCGTGGTGTGAGAGAGAAGGTCCCTGTGAATCATGAAGTCTTGAAGAAAGACAGCTCTTCCCGGTGCGTTTGTATCTTCAGAACAGTTTCTTGCGCGCAATCGGTGCTGCACCGCCTTGTATGTGAAGGAAGGAGATGGCATGTCGTTTCAATCGCAGGGGGGTGATGACAAAGTTGTTAACGCTTAGTCATTCTCCGGCCTCGTTGCAGACCAGTGGTGGTCCGTAGCGGGTCTGAGCCCTGAGAGAACGGGACGGCTGTAACTTTTTTTTTGCGGCACCAAACAAATCGCCTCTCGCAACCACGACACCAACAAACGCTACACCCCCTTGCCACCAACCCCCAACGCACGATAACATCGATCGCAAACCATCCGACACACTCCGAAATGGCGCAAGGCGAAATAAAAATGAAGGCGAAGCCTTTGAGCAAAGCCAAGCCCAACAAGGGCGCAATCGCCAAGAAGCCGAAGAACTCAGCGAAGGCCGATAAACTGCGCAGGAAGTACACCGCAGGCATGGTCGGCAAAACCGAGAAGCTGCTGGGCGAGCGGGTGGGACATCTGGAGCTGATTGGAAAGGGCAAGAAGGCTCCGAAGGACGAGAAGAACAAGGGCGGATCGAGGAAGTTTGGTTGAGCGGCACCACAGCAGACAGCGCTGTTGCAACACAGGGAGAGGTCGAGTTGGCAGACCTATTGCAGCCGCAGGTGGATATCCGACTTCACGCATCGACAGATTCGACACGAATATTTTGGCTCTCCGGCTAAACCGAGAAAACGGCAAGCCAAAGCTTTGCACCAGTTCTCATGCACGTCGATTATGGAAGGTCCTTTCTGGCAACTAGTCAACGAAGATACGGAGGCAAGTCGAAGCTACGGACAGCCCGAGGTCCCGGGCAAGTCAAAGGATACCGGTCCTCCACGGCGTCATAGTCAAGCGAGGCCGATACGAAAGGGGACTTTTGTGGTATGGCGAAATGCTTCACCGGGCATGCAAGCTCTGCGACAATTTCGAGAGAAATAAGAGATCTGGGATCGTATCTGAAGCGAATGGGAAGAGCTCAGTCTGCCGTGGCAAGCTCTGGATGAAGGCCCACGGCTGCCGGCAGCGCCAAAGCAGGCAGCAAGAGGACACAGAGCCAGGTTGTGGACACCATCTTCATAATCAATTCGTTCTTTCCGGTCAAGAAATTCTTGAGATCTCCGCTCGATTGTTCTTTCTTGGAAAGACTTGTGACAACCTGTCATTCATCGCAATTCTGCCTCGGCTAATCACTGGAGAGATGACTTGGTCAAGTCATTCCTCGCTTGTACAGCTGGTACTGTGTACAGGATAGCCGGCTGTCGATGCGAATATCTACCAAAGTATGCTCGAAAGCACTGTGCAACCCTGTCTGAGCATTTCCCGAGAGCCGGTTCAGCTCTGATGAGGATCCACAAACGCGGACGCGCGGCCGAATATGTATGCATGAGTGGTAACTAAAGAATGCCTTGAATTTTACCAGCCAGCCAGTGTGGAGCAGTGGAACTTACTTACAGTGCATGATGCTGCACTGTGGCAAGCGGTGCAAGTGTAGAGAGTGCCACCCCCCCCCCCCTTTGCAAATGTACCTCGCCATTAACAGTTGCGCGAGGTCTGTGGTATCATGCAGATAAGTGAGATGTATCGCACCCTGGTCGGTGGCACTCTCTATGCTTGCACCGCTTGTGTGGTCATCGCCCTGATAGCTCTGGGGATGGGGACCCTGCAAAGAGACCCAGAGGCGCAGGAGGCCCTAGGACTTGGCTCCACCGACCCGCTGTCAGATCCATAAATCCCAATGGCGAGGAAACCTTACCACAGCGCTGGGATGCTGACAGACCCGATGATCTGGTTCGGGCGATCGGATGCCAGATCTAGCAGAATCGGGGCGTCACCTCGAATACTGACCTATGAGCCATGAATGAAGAAGCTCTCCGCGTACCTAGGTAGTCTCTTGCAGAGATCGTATTGTCCCCTGTTGCTGGTAGTTGACGGGTTTGGCCGAACTCTAGGTCCCCTGGCTCGGCTTGCTTCTGGACCAGGTAAGATGTATATACACTGATCTACAACACTACATAGGTATCCACTGCCGACTACCTTCTCCCTTTTCTTGCACGAACTAGGCCACTATGAGGGTGTGAAACGCTGCCTGGTGAGCTGGTCTTGATATTCTCCATACTCGCTCCGGACGTTCCCCCTTTCCTCCATGAACAAACACGCCGGGAGCTGACAGTGCAGGAGCCCGGTACCCATGGTCTGTACGGAGTGCTGTATACAATTCACCACGGGGGCACTAGGGAGACTATCCGGCCCCACGACATCGGGCTCCATGACCTAGCCTTCCGGGTCCCCTGAGCTCCTGGTCAGGTTTCCATTTTGTCTGGCATCAAGCCTGAACTCAGAGACTTATCTCTCTTGCGGTGGCTGCAATTAAATACATCACTTGTCTCCGGATGCTCTTGACTGCTTCTTCTGTGCGTCTCCTTGACTGATCTCTAATCTCTCCATGCAACCTCCAACAGCACCCGCGCTAAGTGCCCAGTGACGAACACTTCGCATAGCGCAGATATGGCAGATAAACCTGAAGGATCTAGTCGTGGAGTACTCAACGATGACGAGATCGCTCCGGGACAGTTCGAGTTCAGTTTCTCGCAGATTCTAACAAGCCATCAGCCCGTGAGCTCAAGCTGCCTCTCCTCATGTGTGACGTCTCGAGGTCTACACTAACGCTCAAATACATGTCTCAGGCTATATCACTACCGTGAGTTATAAAGGCTGTGAGAATTCTGTTTCCATGGCTCGGTACTAAGTAGTGACCCGCAGAGATACGCAGAGCTTGACAAGCAGTGTCACTGCCTACCGGGTTGAAAACGGCAGAACTTATCATGCTTACAGAGATGGAGGTGTGCGCGCACCGTTCAAACCAGTCCTGTCTTTGCGTACCTGCTAATACCTGACTCCATCCTAGCATATTTCTTCCCGAACGACGCAGCAGAGATCGAACGCTTGCGAGAGATGCATGAGATCGTGAGACGGTCGATGGGGGACAAATCGCACTTTGCCCCCTGGACACAGAAGCACTACCCGCGACGGGTTCTTGACATAGGCACCGGAATAGGTGAATGGTGTTTCGACTTTGCAGAAGAATATCCACAGACTGAACTCATCATCGGAACTGATCTCTCGAATATACAGCCGGATGAAACTCCGCCGAACGTGGGTACGTCACTCCACAAATTCCTCGTGTGCCAATAATATACAATCTGTCTCTTCTGCTTGGAATATGGCCCAGAATAATCATCACTATAGTGCTAAAAATTCTCCACAACCTTCTTGATTGACGATGCACGGCAAGAATGGCTCGATTCCAACATGGACTACGTGCACACTCGCACAACCGATGGCTGCTGGGAAGATATGTCCAGTCAAATCATCAAGCAGGCCTTCGACAAGCTCAATCCCGGTGGCTGGCTTGAGTGTCAAGAGATGGATCTTGTCACACAATGCGATGATGGAACCATGGCACCTGATAATGCGCTGAAAAGGTACACTCAGGAGCTTATCCGCATCAGTCAGATTGCAAGAAGGCCTCTTAACAACCCACCGTACGTCAAGGGCTGGCTCGAAGAGGCCGGCTTCGTTGATGTCCAGGAGAAGATCATCAAGGTGCCCACTTCCGCATGGGCTCAAGACCCAACTCTGAGAGAGATAGGGTGGAGGATGGAGGAGATGATGACCGGCCATGTCGCGGGGCTGACAAGGGCATACTATTCGAGGGTCAGCGGGATCAGTATCGAGGAACATGAGGTGAGTCTTTTCCCCTGAACAGGCGTCACCAGCTTCACATAATACGTGCCCGGTCTTTCGTCAACCTCAACCTCATATGTGGCCTCTGTAGGTCCCTACAGGTACAAATCTGCGGTAACTGACGTAAAGCGAGCTTTGGCCTAGTTGTCCCTGATCCCCGTTCGTCAAGCCATCAAAAATCGAGATTTCCATACCTACGTAAACCTGCATGTCGTGTGGGGTCGGAAGCCTGGGTCGAACGAGAACCGCGACAACCTCAAGATGGCGGAGCCTGGGAGAGAGGCCGTGGTCGACGAGCCAATGCAGGGTTAAGGAGGATAAATGGGTCTTCAGCGCACCACTATCAAGTTTTCAATTGTTACGGCAATATGAGGACGGCGAAATTAGTGATCGGTGACACCCGGTGTATTACATTGCAGGACCCTGATCAAGCGTGGTACTGGTTGTGAATAGAAGTCCTGGCCATATACGGCGAAAGTGGGCAAGCTTTGCACCACTAACCGATCTACTAGATTTCTCCTATGAAGCTTTACACGCCCGGCCGGACGAGCCACTCTAGACCCTTCGCCTTTTCTAACCCCACCAAATTCCTCAGCCCACTCCGAGCCATGAAGTCGTGATCAGAGTACTCAAAGCCCGGCACGACTGTTTCAGAGATCAGGAGGCCGTCCTGACTCTCTACTCGGGCTTCCGTATCCGGCAAAAGGAAGCTCGCCTTGTAGATACCCCCTTCCACAATCCACTGCAGCCGCTCGCCTCTGCTCACATCCTGCCCCACCACGTACGACTCGACCCTGCCGTCTGGATGGATAAGCACGTAGAGACCACGCCCCTTGTGGAGGGTGTGGACCGTCCGCCCGCGGTTGCGGTGGAAATTGCCCTGGGGCGAGTTGGGTGTCAGCAGGTAGAAAATGCTCGTGCTTGCGTTGCGGACTGTCGGGTCGAAGCCCGGGCGCTGGGGCACCAGCGATAAGGTCTTCTCGGAAGCTGCGTCCAGGGGGAAGGGCGAGGGGATCAGGAGCGGATCCCGGTCGGTTTCGACGAAGTAGCCGCCCTCAATGTGGGTGAGCATCTGTAGCTTTTCGATGAGGGAGGCGATGGCGGGTGCTTCCGGCGCGCCTGGGTTGGGCTTGAAGGAAGGTTCGATTTCTGGAAAACACATTTTTCTCCTCTGTTGAGATCTGGTTGCAGCGTTGTTTAAAAGATGACTTGTGATTTGCAACGAAGACGAAGAAGTCGAACATTTGGGTCGGAATCAATCTGAATTTTTCGGGAAGAATAACGCAGTCATCATGAAGTACTTTACAAAGTACTTGGTACACAGCATAGTCAAGTATAGCATGTGGGTCGTCCTACCCAGAGGGAAACCGGAGGGCCCCGTGAGACAAGTCATGAATGAACTTTGACGCAACCAAGTATCTCAGGCTGTGAGTACTGGATATCCAAGTAGAATCTGACTACAAAGACTCGATAGAAACTACGATTCTATTGAATCTGTTCACTACTGTATGTTGTAGGCTCATCTCCAGTCCCTGTCGTCGTCATGACGGCTGCATCACTTTTAGCTTGGAGCCTCCCGGCCGCCTTTGCCCGCAAGAAAGTATGTGGCAGCGAAAAGAATATGGAATTGACTGAATGATGCAGGAGATGCTAAATCGCTATTCTGAAGAGAAGGGTTTCTCTGAGTTCTCACTGGAAATGCCAGTCATGACCGAAGGTATGTAAGTACCCAGGTATATCTGGTACTTTGTACTCTGTACCTCCGAGTGAAGGCATAAATAGTGCTTCAGACCACCATGGAAATATCAACAATTTCCCGAGCATCCCAAGAAGAAGAAAGCGATGCACCCGTTCTCACTATTCCAAACCAAAGGCTCTGAGCCCTCGCCGTCACAGGCAGCAGCGGCTTGTTGGAAATAATCTGTGCACTGGTCCTGTGTAACGGTCGTGGTTTTCTCGGCGTTGCACTGTAAGCCTGTTTGGCTCCGACTCCAAAACAGCGACATCTGAATACCTTCCTCGCCCGCGCTAATGTAAGCACCCCGATCTGAGCCTGCGTTCAAAACGTATGCCCGCTGTCCATCTAAGTCGTCGCAAAAATCACTAATGGCTTTGCTCGCCTCGTCGGTCGTAAACGAGATGGGAGGGGAGGCAGTTGGGCATGTGATGGTCGTTGTGGCAGTTATGGAAGATGTGGACGTTGTGGCAGCTGGAGGGCAGTGATTCGCAGTTGGCTGCGTCGTGTAACCGCAGTCGGTTGTGACGCTCCCTGCCGCGTTGGTGGACGTGATCAACGGGGCCACGGTGCCGCCGCAGTTGCAGTAATCCGCCTCGCACGCCTGCCCGTCGCCCAAGATGACATATGCACAACCTGAAAGTCCACATTTACCCGGAACGCCCGTGGGCGAGCAGGCTGCCGTGTCAGAAGTGGATGTGGCTGAAGCTGTCGACAGCATCGTGGTGCAGGTCGTCTGCGGCACGACGTTGTCTCGGGGTGATGTGGCATAGCATCCAGCGGAGATGGTGAGGCAGGACTCGCCGCCGCCTGGACTCAGGCCCTGGCAAAAGGTGGTAGGCCCGATGAGCGACACAACGGTTTGCGAGGTCGCGGTAGCACTGGTGATGCTGGCTGTAGAGGACGCCGTGGTACAGGCACAACCCTTGTACGCAGTCTGACAAACGGCGTCCACTGGGTCGCAGTCAGTCTCGTCGCACGAGACCGGGGCATTGGAACCGCAGAAGAGCCTGGTGTCGTCAGTAGGGTCACTACAGGCGCACCCAAGCTGAGCAGGGCCGAAACAGAATGAGCCAGGGGTGGGAAGCGGTGACGGGAAGACCACGCCCGTGCAGAGGGCGTCGTCACAAGTGAGCTGGTCGTCGGGCTCGCATTCCCCATTGGAGCCCTGGTCTGCGTCGAAGTCGGTTGCCGTGGCGCAGGCGGCGGTGGTTGTCGTTGTAGTGGCCTCAATGGAGCAGCCGGTGACTGTGACGGAGCGCGTCGAGGTGCAGTCAGCGGTCGATTGGCCCAGGGCGGTGCAGAAGACGCTGACGTCCGTCACAGTCTGAGTTGAGCAGACGGCTGTGGAAGTGGTGGTGCCAGTGGTGGCCGAGTCTGTGACATCGCAGCCAAAGATGGTAGCGCATGTTGACGGGCCGGTTTGAGTTGCCGTCGTGATGGTTGCATCCCCAGATACTGTCACTTGGAAGGACTTGGACGTGGAGCAGAGAGAGGCAGATTCTGTTTCACACTGTTCGTCCGGCGGCTCCGAGGAGTAGGTGGGCTGCAAGTCGGGTCCAATACTAAGACTTGGTCGTTAGCCACGTGTTCTCAACAAAACGTGAGGTTTTCATTGAGCCACAGTGTCAAGAAACAATGGACACTTGCGTTATTTGAGGCCACGGTGGTAGAGTGCCCTGTAGCGTGAAGCCAGGTGGAAAAGTGATGACTGGACCCGGAGGAGGCCCGCTATTCAGGATATGTTAATCAGTGTCTGATGGTTGTTTTTGAAGCTATTCAAGTGGTATGGTAGCTCGGAAGGCAAGCGATACTGACGGTGGATATATACCAGGCGGCAGCCGCCAGACCCACCCGCCGATAATGAGGCTCGGACTCGAAATGCAGATCTACCGGGGCGCGGATACATTAACATACAATCACTCGCGTATCGATTCAGTGTTCAATGCAATGGATCAAGTACATACTGTGAAAAACCAAAGCTTGCAAGGAACTACACTTCCGCCGTCCGTCGGCTCGGGGGAGGACACCGAAGTGCCCACGGGGAATATTATAGCACCCGATGGCCATGTCGCGTACACTGGCAATACATCGGTAGATGAAGTTGAAGAAGAAGATGTGGATGGTGAGGTTGGTGACACCGTGAACGTCTGTCCGAGTGTTGTTATGGTTGTTGGACTTGTCACTGAGGTTGGCAGAGTTGCCGTGCTGGATCCTATAATGACCACGCCTCCTGGACTCGATATCTCGACTTGGCCATCCGGGAGCGTAGTCGTGACTCCGGCTGTGTCAGAGCGGCTTGGGGAGATCGTCAAGGTCTGCCCATCTGTGGTGATAGTAGTTGGCGAGTCCCCGGTCGGACTGGGAATTGTGATCGTTTGGCCGTCAGGGAGCGTGCTCGTGATACCTCCAGTGTCTGATGAGACGCTTGGGGAGATCGTCAAGGTCTGCCCATCTGTGGTGATAGTAGTCGGCGAGTCCCCGGTTGGGCTTGGGATTGTGATCGTCTGGCCGTCTGGAAGCGTAGTTGTGATTTCGCCCGTGTCTGATGAGCTACTTGGGGACAGAGTCAGAGTTTGGCCATCGGTGGTAAGTGTCGTCAGTGATGAGACTCCTGGAATACTGATAGTCTCTCCATCGGAGAGCGTCAACGTAAGACTCTGATCGCTCGTTGCGGTTGTGACAGAAGTCGGAGAGGTTGACGGAGTGAGTGTCAAAGTTTGTCCGTCTGTTGTGAGTGTGGTCAAGGAGGATACCGGCGGAATGGTTATTACCTCTCCATTAGGCAACGTCAAGGTCACACTGGGGGAGCTGGTCTCTGATGAGGTAGTTGGAGGCAAGGTGAAAGTTTGCCCGTCTGTTGTGATTGTGGTCGGTGCTGAAACGGTTGGGAAGGTGACAGTATTGCCGTCTGACAGCGTCGTAAAGCCTCCGCCGCCCTGTATTGAAGTTTCAGAGCTCGTCGGCGGTGTCAGTGTAAAGGTCTGCCCATCAGTGGTGAGTGTAGTCAGGGAAGAAGCCGTTGGAAGCGTGATCTGATCGCCGTTGGGAAGTGTGGTAGTCAATCCACCAGAATTGGTGTCACTAGACGGTGGGGATAGCGTGAGCGTTTGCCCGTCTGTAGTGAGTGTAATGAGCGATGATACCGCAGGAATTGTAATGACTTCGCCATTGGGCAGTGTTAAGGTGAGTTCAGACGCTTGTGTGGGTGTGGTTGTCGTTCCAACAGAACTGGTGACGCTTGACGCTGGAGACAGCGTGAGTGTTTGCCCGTCTGTGGTAAGTGTCGTGAGCGAGGACACCGCAGGAATTGTGATAACCTCTCCGTCAGGCAGTGTCAAGGTGGACTCAGATGATGGAGAAGAAGTTGAATTCGAGACATCAGTACTGGAAAGTGTGGTACCGAGCGATTCGCTTGCTGACGTGGAAGACGATGTAATACTGCCGCCGGTTGATGTCGTGCCACTTGTACTGACTCCCGAGACGCTGTTGGATGAGCTGGATGGAAGCGTATCCGTGCCAGACTCCGTGTTGCTTGTGCTCCCTCCCGAATTGGTGCTGAAGGTGGGTGAAAGCGTGCCCGTGCCAGTTCCGGAGCTCAAACTTAAACTGGTGAGCTCGGTGACGGACGACGAGGTTGAAGAATTGCTGGGCGGTATGCTGCACGCTTCGACCATGGACCAGGTAACAAAGTCGGTGTTGACAATGCTGACGGTCACAAACACATGCGACGTTGAAGTGCTAGTAATGGCGGCAATACTTGGGCATTGATCTTGTGTGGCTGACGATAGCGTAGGTGATGAGGTGGTGAATAGTTGCGAGACCTGGCTCTCGCTCGCCGCGGTCCCCAGGGTGGGAGCATCACAACCCCCAACAGAATTGCAGACGGTGCCGGACGGACAGCATCCGTACATGCAGCATATCGTTCCTGGGGTCAAATGTCAGTCTTTGATCGGTTCCTATTGATGGCTTTGGGATTCAGCTTAAAATGCAGCAGCGTGGAGTTGTTTGTACTTGCCTGCACCGCACAAATTGTGCTGTCCGTCTGGAGTCTCGCAACAGGTATCACCATACAAGTCAGAGCCACATCGGTCTTGACACCAGTATTCTTTCGGGGCACATTCCCCTCTCTCTTCCTGGCGAAGAGCTCCAACGATGGAAAACACCGCGACTAATGCTCTCAGAGAACTCATTTTCCAACTTTAGAAGCTGCACGTATTGACCAAGGGCAAGGTCGGCATTGACCAGACTCAAGGATTTTGATAGTTCCAAGATGGAAGTTCTCCAGAACACGGATGGCAACATACACGTCGCTTGATAGATTTTCTGAAATTCACAGTTGTATCCTTGGATCTCATGAGCTATATCCAGCTTATACCTACCTGATCCCGCTCGTCCCTCCCAAGGTCGCCAACTCGTCCCACCGCCTAGAGACCCCTGCGTGGCAGCAATGATCCCATGACTTCTGGAAACCGTGGATCATGCCCATCGGTTGCCCCTCAAAAAGACTTGCTTATGGCTCCACGCTGGACCATCGACCGGTGGGAAGATTCAGTGATGACACCTAGGCAGTAACTGTTGAGGTCGTTCTCGCCAAAATGCACAGGACAATGGACACTAACAAGAAGGTACTTTCTTCATTATTGTACATTGACGTTTGATTGTAGTGGTCAGCAAGATGCATGAGAGCATGGGGACAGCAAAAATAAGTCCTCGATCATCACTCAACGACCGATGGTGATGCTTGAACCTCTTTGTCTTGTCCCTGCTCTGACCAACCCGGTATGCAAGGAAACGCAATGATATCTGCATCGGGATCATTCTAAACCAAGGTTGTCACTATACCTACGGAGATCTTTGATCAGCATGGAGACTCGGGAGTGCTTCACGAGAACCTAGCAGGGACACCAGCATTTCTCGAGCTGCATCACACCACCAGGACCATCACGCACAACGTGATCCTCCGGAGTCACCTCTGACCACGAACTCCAGAAATGCTTTGGGTTTGTCAAGTTGATATAGCGGACCCTGTCTGATATTGAAAAGCCGACTGCTGACATTGTGGCGCCTGGTGGGCTTACTCACACTTTATGTGCTTTGCCTGAATGGGCATGGCCAAACAGTCGAGCAGACTTCGGGAGCGGTGTGGGGGACGCACGGCATGAATAAGATGGACGGGTCAAAATAGCCAAAATGCACCAGTGCATGACTAGAATTTCTGTTCTGATATGACCTTCCTCAGGATGGGATGATATGTAAAAGATGTTGGGGGATTTGACCAAGTGGCTCCCACCTGGACAGAGACTCGGAAAATCAGCAGTCTTGGTCGGCTTTCTTGCATTGTCCGCTGCCGACAAGAACTGTCCTTATTCTTTCAAGCATCTCACCTAAACTCCTCATCCGTTCCTCGCAAGATGGCCAGCAACGCCGTTCTGATTGACATTTTCAACGCGCTCCATCGCCTCGAGCACCGCCTTGAAGACCAGGACCTACGTCTTGACACTATTGAACACTCCGTACGCTCAGGCTCGATTTCACCTGCTGGTGACGATGCCTCTTGCTTTCGTCCAAGCTCTGGGATTTCAGCCAGGAGAGATTCGCGGAGCTGGAAGGAGAAGCCGTTGCCCGCTAAACCTCCTTCTCTTGCGCCGAATAACTCACCAGAGGAGCTATATTTGGCTTCCGTCGCCGAACTGCGTCGAAAATTTGAGTTCGTGGATGACAGTACATCTGTGATCCGTACGACTCTCGACGCAGGCCAGACAGCCTGGTCCGGAGGCGGTCTTTGTACGCAACCCCAGCACCTCGCGCCTCCTCCTACGAGACGCCTCGGGGATGAGGACTCGTACACACACTCAGTCTACTCGACGGACTTACTCGCCTCATCCATGGCCGGTTTGCCCAAACTTTCTTCTCAGCTGCTACGGGCAAATGAGATCCAGATCAGCACAGCTCTTCCTAAGAAGGGCGATGAAAAGTTTGTCACAGTCCTGGGGGAGCCAGAACCTCTGTCGCCTGTGCACTCCACGAGATCAAGATCCTTCTCGATACGTTCCTGGAAGACTCGTTACAGCAGAAGGACTAGCAGTTCACAAACATCAACGTCAAGCCAAAAGCCCCATCAAGCGGTCGCGATGACCCAATATGCCTGTTCCAACTTTATGGAGTCATTGCACGCATCGAGCTCTCTTCGTTCAAGAGAAAAGCGCTTCCAAATTGAGGAACATAAAAGGCTCCAAGAATTATCAGTATCATCAGTATCAGAGGCTGTAGGAAGCAGGTCAACTATCGCCAAATCTTTTTGGGGATTGACTTGGATATCATCATGGCGGAAGGGCTTGGATGGTTTCTTCAGTGGTTTTGTGATAGTTTGAGGCAGAGCACACGGCTGCATACCCTCTAGTGTTTAGCTCATTTAGACACGATCTGAAGTCAGAGTTGTTCTTTATTGATTGTGAATTTTGAAGATATACATGAATTTTCTGCATGAAATGTACACTCGAGTCCAAGCGAAGTAAATAGCTAAAGATTCAAAGGGTTTCTAATAAATCAGAGGTACCCGTGGACCGGTGTTGAGAGTTGCTCGGCATTTAGAGATTACAATTATTCTTTTCTGGAATGAATCCCACTGTGGACCCAAAATACCATTTTCAACATACGGTCTTAAGACTCAGATTGAATTCATATGGGGCAGATTAGGGTGTTGAAAAGGGGACCACGGGTGAGTTTACGACTAATATCACAGGCTTGACCAGGACGTCAGAATCATCCGATCTTGTGGTTTGTGGTTGCATTGAGGCTTACTTGCTTGGTGAGAACCCCCACACACCGGTAAAGTAGCCTTCTATACCTAATACTGGACATTGATACTGCCACTTTGTTCGGAACCAGGTCCACGGGTGTTGTGGAATAGTAAGCATGAAACGGCCCGCCAGTGCTGACTGTTATCATGGAAACTGTCACGGGGTCAAAGCTCACGTCTGGCTTCAATGTGGGTGTTCCACACCATGGTCTGCTTGAACCGTTGACCGGAAGGCTCGGCAACTTGCTCAAGCAATCGGGACAAACTTGATCACATAGCTTTGTGGGCGGCGTGACAGACTTCTTGTGCTTACCATGCATGATTGTTGCCTCTGACGATCGGGCTGCTATCAAACACCCGAACTGATGCAAACACATGGTAATCAAGCTTGCAAGCTTGATACTTACTTCATGTATTAGTACTCGTAAGGAGGACTTTTGCGAGGGACTTTCTGCCGTGCCGCGCTCATACCCTACCCTCCCTAGCTAGGCTGCTATGGGCCTTTGCATGTTGCCCATTGAGGCAATTCTGCGACCGATCATCACGGGGACAGCAAAGCGGACTCCTGAGGCGACCAAGGGTGGACTGAGCACCCATCGCCTTGATTTCGACGGGTGCCATGGCACCGCGGTAGGCTTCGGCGCACATATGGGGATCCAAGTATATAGGTATTCGAGTAAACATGTCTTGTTGGTCATACCGGTAGAGCTTGCTGTCAACGAGACCACCTCTGGAATATTTGAGCTATCTCACTAGCAAGCATGGTTTTCTCGATCAATCTGAAGCACATTGTCATCTCAAGCATTGCAGCCAATGCGATATGTGCCTATGCAGTCGATCCCAACATTGGCGAGTTCTCGAACTTGGCCAAGCGAGGTGAGGGCAGTAGTGGAATTTCAGGATGCCCCTTCACTCTGTCTTCGTCCGGGTCATTTGCATGCCCTGCTGGGCAACTTCCCGATGGTCAGATCCGTTTGAACGGAACAGAAGAGACTGTCTCATTCTATCTTCAATCTGGCGTCGGCTTCGTTGACCAAAAAGGATACGGGTGTATCGTCACTGGTGAGTCAAAGAGTGTTTACAAAACAGGAGCCAAGGACAGGGCCAAGGCCTGGTTCTATCTCACAAGGTCTCATCCTAATGACTTGCAGGCGCCCCAACTACCCAGATTCAATGTGATCAGGATGCAACACCAGACCCAGGTTTCTCAATCGACTCGTCGAACAACCTGCTGTACAACGGATCGCCAAATTTCTTCGCCTGCCCTGCCACAGAAACAGAGTACAACATCTACGTCAATCCCGACTTCGGACAAACCAAGTGCTTCGCCATCAGCCTTCAGGCCAGCGACTGCGGGGCCGCTGCGCCGACCTGCCCAAGTGGTGTTGCATCTACCGTATGGGAAACACACACGCAGACACAGACCGTGACGCAGCTATCCACCATCAAGTCGACCGTAACGATCACAAGTGCCTGCGAAAGCCCGCCCGTGGTGAGCAGCAGCATACGGAGCAACTCCACCACAGAGTGTCCCCATTGCACCAAAATACACACAGCTGGTATTCAGGCGCTTGGTTATCACTAGTTAGGTACTAAACCGAATTGATCTATTCAAACACGTTTGGGTTCAGCAAAGTTCTTGGGCGGGGGACGTACAAAATGGCCAACGGTTTCCCGATTAATGCTGCGACGAGCTGTGTGAATGCGGCGATAGCTAAGAGGTTGCGGTATACATACATAACTATGTACCTAGGGACTGGGGAAGGGGGGTTCAACAGGCAATGAGAATGATATGAGTTTCCTTGAAATGAAAGCTCCATATCCATCCGAAGTTACAGTCTGATTTGAAATCAGCAGACGAGCCATGAAGCCACTACTTGCCCCCTCGAGGTCCAGTTGTATACTGCCACAATGCGTGACTTTGCAACCACCCTTTTCAACCCGAATATGGGTTTTAATTTCCACGCACCCCATCGTAGTGTTCGCCCAGATGTGCTCCATCTCTGGTGATACTCATCCACACATATGTATTCTCATCCCACGTCAGCCCGCCCCCGTGAACACTGCCCTCCGTGGAACTCCAGGTCTCCCGATAATCCGTACCGTTCGCCAGACCCAGACTGCAAAGCCTCTCAACGTCCCAAACAAAAGCGCCGCAATCAAGCAGGTCCACAAGGTGATGCAGCTTTGGCCGCACGAAACGGCTGAGAGACAGTGCCTTCCAGCTCCGCACCCCAATACTTTCCCCGAGGACGGCATGATCGGTCTGGGGCATGTTCCTCCGGGGAAGATGGTCGCACTTGGGATAAGGAGTACTTTGCAAGAGCTCAGAGCCTTCGTAAATACGTGGCATGCACGGCAAATGCAACGCCACGAGATTGTTACCAGGCTCGTTGCGCCTGTCAGACCCCTCGTTGCCGTCATTCGTGTTCTCTCCTGCAGCCAGGTCGACCACGCAGCGCGCCACGGTCAAGTTCTCGAGGTTGTGATTACCCCATCCGACCAGATTATGAAGCTGGTTGACGCGCAGAAGTTCCTCACGTGGCCGTGATCCATGATCTCTGGGCATTATAGGCGGGTTATCGCCATGACCCGGCCGAGAATCGGCACTATTTGTAAGCCCAGTCACCCACGGGGCGTGTTTCCTGATGTCTACGAGTAGCTGTATTCGCCAAAGTGCACGCCGTACGCGGATGGTCTCAAGCCACGAGGCGGCGCGAATCTCTGCGCCGTGCACGGCAGGAGACAGTACGGAGCGAGGAGACGGCCAAGTGGTCGTGTCTGTGGGGCTGTAGAGCCCCGAGGCGAGGTCGAAGCCGTCTTTGTCAGGCCGGCAAGGCTGTAGCGCTGATGTGCGCGTGAGTAGCTCGTTCAGAACTGCTGTTGTGAGGCGCTCGATGTTGGCGGCGTCTCGGATGATGGTGCGTGTGATGTGAACACTTCCACAGGCAACAGCCGGCCGCGTGGTGAGGGCAAGTCTGTCCGTGGGCGAAGGGGCTGGTGTTACGCCGAGCCCGGGGGGTAGTTTAGGGTCAAAGTATGTGGAGGCAAACTCTTGTATGGTGGTGCATGATTTAGGGACCGCGCGTGATCGAACTTGTGCTAGCACGGTTGGGATATTGGAAAGGCTCGTAGATAATCCCTGGCTTGCCAGAATAGATTGGATGATCTCGATTCCGTCTGTCTGAATGACAGCATTTGTGAGGGGAGATGCGCGGATCAGAGCGTAAAGAGAGATGAAGTCGGAGAATCCCTTCACGATCAGCAGCGAGATATGAGCTGGGAGGTCTTCAAAATGAGGCATGGTAGCAGCCAAAGTGTAGTTTCGTGACGAGCAATCTTTGTTTTGGTGCTGTATCTTGGCTGGTAAGGTTGAGGCTGCGTGAGCATAGACGAATTTGTGTTGTCCATATGCTTAAAGAATGTATGGTAATCGATGAAGAAGGAACCAATTGGGAACCTTAGCATAAGGAGAGCGGGGTGGCGGCCACCCGTAAGCACACGCGCGCGTGGCTGCTTGCTCTGCGTTCAAAGGACACGGTAAAACATTTTGGAGCCACATACCTAGGTAATCTGGCAAATCGTCTGACGTCAAGTCATTGTAGTGATGGTTTTGAGACAACGTTCGAATACCTCTCTCTCTCTATCTGTCTTTTTGCACTTTCTTTCCCCCTGTATTAATTAGATGGTAACTATTTGCGGGCCAAAGCATGGAAGTTGGAGTGACGTTGGATTCTGCCGACAGTATTCCGATCAGAAAAGGCGGTGTGTAAAATTTCCACATTCAGCAGGCGGTCTGAGCTAGTCTCAGAGGCAGACGATCCTTTCAGGACTGGTCGCAAAATTTGGCTATACGAATCAATTGATGTTGGAACAGAGTTCACACTATCACCAGCGACCCACAGCTTAGCGAGCCTGACTTTACTCAGAGTGGTCGGTAAGTATGTAACACGTTATTCTGGAGACAGAATGACGACAGGCTGAGATTTGGGATTTTCTTCCAGTTTATCTACATAGTTACATGATTGACTAGGTACCATGATTTGCATAACCAGGCGTCCTTTTCCTGTCAATACCCTGGCTTCAAAAACTCCACCTACACGGAGTGTGCCCTGCTTGCGACAAGAGACATCTGTTATGACTTTCTTGGGGGCGGCTTGGGGAACCCAAAAGAAAATCGCATAATTTGAACTTTCATGCCTCACCAGTTGTTGGCTCCGGGACATCCACAAAGTTGAGCACCATGTAGTACCAGACTCTCTCATCTATATCAGTGTCTGCAGGTGCAGGAGCTGTCAGACTCCCTCCAGTCTTAGGACCAGTAAACACTTGGATGCTGTCCAGCGTCTTTGCGCCAATCTCGTCATTGTACATCGCCAAGAGCCAATAAGAGCCCACTCCGTTTGGTGTCGAGAACAGTGCTTTGGCCTCGTCCGAGGTTTTCGCAAATCGCGCTCCGTTATTTGGACCGAAGCCCATGAAAGCCTCATCTGTCACAGAGGTCCCGCCTAGGGCTTGCCTGATCTGAGCCTGATTTGGGAGATCACATGTTCAGTCTGGGATTTAAATACAAGAAACAGAGGATGAACAGGTGTGAACTTACTTGGGTCGCTGGGTTGACAACCTGTGGCAAGCGTTGGTTGATTAGTGTGACTTCGACCCTCAGAAGCATCCCTTGTGGAGTGCTCTGTAATGACAAGATGAGAGGGAACTCACGTGGTACTGTATCACACGTGCAATTTTGTTCAGGGACCCACCAGCTTGTGAGGTAATTGCAAGCTGATACTGCTGAAATACGATGTCGTTCCATTTGGTAACCTGGGGAATGTTGAAGTCCGCGATCTGAGGGAATGGACCCATCATCTCCTGGTAGTCTTCAGGACTCATTCCAAATTCTTGTGCTGCGAGTGGAGCTTTGGCCACCGTAAGAGCAGCGTATGCATTAGGCTCGTTCACGTCTTCGGCAATGATTGTGCCTTGGTTAGTGTTGAAGATGTTCTTCATCGTCGCTCCGGTGGGCTGTTTGCTGTTCTGCTGACCCGAATCAGAACACTTCATTAATATTTACCAAAAGGAACATCAGTCAAACATACCGCAAAGTTCAATGAGTCTCGACTGATTTCCGTGATATAATCGGCCGCCACAGCGGACGCGCCCAATGTGACCAAAAGTGCGCTGAGTGCGCCGACCACATCGGTGGCACTGGAGGGGTCGACAATGTCCCAGTCCGCTCTATACTGAACTGGATCCGCTTTTATAGGATTTGGATAGTTTCTTGTATCCAAGTTGCAGATTCTCGCAGCTCCGGAAGCCACCAAAGTTGGGTTTACTGCGCGGCGTACAATACCCACATTCGAGTCGTTCGTGGGCAAAATACTCTCAAGGCTGAGCGTCCTCACACTATGCTTAGACAGAGGTGACTCGGTGATGAGCCCATGGTGGAACCACTTATCGCTGAGAGATTGAGTAGATCCCAGTTGGTCGATAGACAGGACCAGACTCAGGAAGGCTACAACCGAACATAAAACCACTGGCTGCAAAAGCTGAAGTGGCCTCACGCGGCGAGATCCCGTAAGATGTTTGAAAAGCTAAGATATTGTCAGTCGGGATGCAAAAAGGGAACAGGGAGGGAGGGGGCAACAAGGACCATTGTGAAAACAAATACGCAGAGAGCTATTTGCAATGTCGTGCGATGTGTAGCGATCTAGAACACAACACAAGAAGCAGTCTGGTCGCACTTTTGGATCTAGGAGTGCAGAATCTTGGAAGGAAGAAGATGATCGGGAACGAGCTGAGACCGAAAAGTGGGATGGCCAACAGAAAGGAAAAGAATGGACATTGACAATACCTAGGTATGCTTCCCGTTGCACGATTTCACAAGGGCGCGTCCCATCCTCTCCGAAACAGGTCAATACACCAATACACCGATAGATGCCACCATTTAGGCCGCAAGCTGCCTACGCACCTGACCGCATGCTTCTCAAGCCACATATCGATGAAGGTGATTGTACGTTTCTCACAAAGAGTCTATGTACAGAGACTCTGGCCGATATTTGCGAGGGCTTGTGCAGAAATCACACCATATCGGGAGTAAGACATGCCCAGGTGATGGCTGCCGGAGGATGGACTCGGAATCGAGATGAATCACATTGCCACTCGAACAGACCCCAGGCGATGGGATACAGGAACCATTGACCTACCTAGGTACTAAGTAGGTATACAAATGGTCCCAAAAATTCCAAAGATCGTATGATATTCATACATTCACACAGGACATACATTGGATACTGACTGCGATAGGCCGATGGAAACGCCTCCCAATTCTGCGAGGCTCAATTTGCGTTACTTGCGGCAAAGATGGGTCACCTCCAAGGGACGTAGAACTCAGACTCTCGTGCTTTCTAATTCTTTTAATCAAGCCGAAAATTACGGTAGGAAACAACGAGTGCTGCCCAAGTTCTCGTACAAGTCTAATAGGCTGGACCCGACAGCATCATTCGATAGGCCTCTCAGGCCCAAGTACTTCCAGTTGGTAGCGGTACTTAGGTACCCAGGTAACCAATAAATACACTGAGCAATCAACTCCTTGAAAAAGTGTGCACAGATGATACGCGGCGTTGGGAACCCTAGACGATAGCAGCTTTTTGATAAGGGTGCTTGTTTGACCCAATTCCGGAAGAATTCTTGCTTGAACATGAGCTAAATTCTGACGAAATTGCTGAGCGTTTGTGTATCCCTCGGAAGAAGTTGTCCAGGTGACCAGTGCACGAAAAGGAATTTGCTTTATGGAGAAGCTTGTATCTTACATGCATTTCCTTGATCTGATGCTCACGAGACAACTTTTGGAGTTCGAGCTTAAATCTTACAAGGTGTGCATAATAGGCCATATCAACCCTTGTACTGGCTTCTAGGTGGTGGTAACTGGTGGCTTACACACGCCGGTGCGTTACGGAATAATCAGCCGTGCCGCTCCTTGTAGATCCTAGACGAGGCCAGGGCTTGAGCTGATCTCTGACAAGGCGTACAAGGGGGGTCATACAAATTGTGTACTACATAGCTGCCAGCTTGAGTGTGGGTTGCTTACACACACCGGTCCATGGAAGCTAGGTCATGATAATAAGCAACTAGCACTGATTACTAACAAGACCCGGCAGCTGCTTGCAAAGCTGCTAAGGTATTGAGACATTACCCGAGCAATGTCAACCTTGGAAGGTTCGGGAGTCCAAGACAGCCGGCAGCCTCAAAAAGGATGAAATACCCAGGACGAGAGTCTAGCTAGGGAGGTAAGTACCCAGATAGACCCTGTAAGTCCGCAGTGATGAGCATGCCGATCGAGTGCCACCGCAAGTTGAGGGCCACCTTCATGGATGTGGCAACCACGAGATGGCTTGCCGTCAGGGTGAAAGACATGATCATCTGCAGCAGCCATCTCAAAATAGTGCGCCTTGATGGCGGTGAAGCCAGACTGCCCCGCCTTCTAATGTTGGCAAGGCCAGGCAGCATCAGCAGTCCATGCTGAGAAACGGGATACTGGCATTCGGCCCGAGTGTTGTGTTCATCCTTGAGCTCCATGAAGTAAGCTTAGTATCTTGGTTGGCGATAGCGTTGTAGCGGGTGTCAGTGGTCCTCAGGCGAGCACGCATCTCGGAGATAGCGGGCTCCTTGTGAGGCGTGTTACGTGCATCGGACGGCTAAAGTCACTACAGACCAGAGCACAGCACCGGTGAGTCGGGCACTGTATATCGCTGGCGTGGTAGAATGAACACAGGCCGCAGAGACAACAATCAAAAGAAAAATAATTGCATGTATTGGAAGCGTATTAATATGGTAGTAGAAGATGTACTGGCTGGAGAAGGAGAAGAAATTTGCAAAGTGAGAAAATGTGGCGATCGTGTTTGCGGCAACGACATTCTCTAGAGAGCTAATGGACTCAACAAGCAGGCAGGATCTTGTTAGCTCGGAAGGGCCCATGGTGCTCAGGGAAGTCCAAAGCTTCGTATCTATGGATGCCGTGCTCGTCGCATCCGATTCCCAGGTAGTCCGGGCTGAGAACACCAGCCCATCGGCATACTTTGATGCATAGACGTCTGGGCAAGTGAATAAGACTTCACGCGATGCGCAAGTCAGCTATAAGTACAATTAAAAGATTTGAAGGATATTGCCTGTGGCACAATGCACTTCCGTAGGCAGGGAGAAGTACTATTGTATTTGTGTCTGATCGGAACCGGAGTGCATACTTTATGGGCAACTCAAGTGGCTTCGTGTCGATGTTGATCACCGCAGCGGCAAGGTTGCAGTCGACAAAATCAACTCGGGCCATAGGCAACCTGACTTCGAGCTTGCTCTTCAACAACTATTTCCTGGAATGAAACTTTTAGGTGACACAATGAGTCTTTGCTCTTGTCAGGAGCGTCAGCTCAATTTAGCTGCGGGACTTTTCCGGATGGCGCAGATCCGCGTAGGTTGAATTTGATCTGCTAATAATTATGGGACTTGGGAGAGTCGAGGTCCTGATCATCTAGATCGTGAGTCGTGATTTGTGGGCGAGACTAATCGGGCATCCAATCTGAGCAGATCAAAGTCATCTGGTGCGAGTGATTTTTCCAATCTCTGTGTATGCATCATGTTGATGGACTAGAGCAGACATTTCACTGAAGCAATCAAATTTGGTAGTATTGGCTACTTTTGCATGGTGATGACATGTACCATGTCTGTTCTTTTCCGGGCTCGCTGTCACAGCGTCACAGGTGATTCTAGTTGGCAGGAGATCCGCGGCACCTCCATTGCCACTGTCCGGGGCTCTCCTTTCAATTGCCCAGCTTCTATGCCAAGCTATTGATAAAGACACAACGTTTAATCAACTTCTCGCGCCCAAGCTCATTTTATCTCTTCTAAAAAACGTTAGATCCCATTTCTTTGTACTATAAGCTATCCACCAAAGGATTTTACAACAAGGAGTCTTGGTCGTCGAAGCTTGGTATCTCCTTTGCTTTATTAATATAGCTATATAATGATTGCCTATATCTAACGGTCCTTTCATTACCTATAAATTAATATACGAAAAACCAACTAACGTATCTTTACATCTAATATAATCATCAGGGTTTAAAAATGCGTTCGGCTATGCTAAAGCTCCGCCAATAATGCCTAGATTTAGGTCTCCTATATAAACGAAATTAATAAACGATATCTATAAATATTTAGATAACTTTCGATTATCCTCCGCTATTTAATCTTTTAAAAATAAATTATTATAAAAATAATCTAAATCGTTACTATAAATAATCCCGAGCTACGATATACCGGCGCTATAAAATATAAACGTTATTATACTTTGATTTGAATTATAAAAACGAACGCTTATAATATTAAAATCTAATTCATTAAATTACTAAGAAATTTCGGAATTAAACTTAATAAACAAATATATAAATAATAAATCTTATATAATACAAAGAATTTTAAAATAATAAATAAATACTATAAAATCCGATTCGCTCTTACGCGCCTTATAATTTCGCATACTTTATTCGAAATAGGTAGCGATATATAATAAAAATAGATATTTATAATCCTAATCAACGAATATATATATAAAACTTTTTACAAAGCCTTTTATATTATCCTCGCTTTGAAATACCAACGCAAACCCCGCATTAATTACGCCGTCATTATAAACCTAGCCGAAAATAAAAGATATATCTTTAACAAATTTTCTCACTTTTTATAATTTAGATTAACAGTTAAAAAGCAAATCCGAATCGATAGATATAATAAAAATGAAAAAAATCTATCGGGGTATGATTTTTGGCGAAATAGCCTATTGCTACTTTTAGCAATTTTTCCATAAGCGTGTTCCTTAAATATTGGAATATTTCTTCGTCTAAGCTATTCGGGCAATCCAAAAGCTCCGCCATAACTCCCTAGGTCTAATGCGCTTTTCGATTGCGTCGGACGTCACGTTAAATGCTATGCCTGCTAGGCCAGACATAGTCCATGCCTACGTGAAAAGAACTCCATGCTCGCCGCCGAACGTCGTTAAATAAAGAGACTTCAAGACGAGAACTTTCCGCCAGACCTAAGTCCGAATGCTATAATTCTCTCAGGGTCACCACTAAAAGCCATGATATTGTGCCTCATCCCCTGAAGAAAACTGGCTTATGTACCTACTCTTATCCACACTCGGCCCAAGTAGGTCTCCCCTTCAGATACCCATGTCAGACGTTTGTTCGATCGCAACAGTCATCACTTCTTGAGCATTCCGTTGGCTACCAGTGTCCTGTGTTCTACTCCATTCGTGCGTCGCGCTAAGTTCGTAACAGCGATTGCTTGGGGTTCTTGATCGAGCCTCTAGCTCGTTGATGTTGGGCTCTCGATTATTGTCCGAAGCCCTAATGTTATGCCAGTCGCTGTGTTATGCTTCCGGGTCGTGCGTTTTGCTTGGATGGATCAGACTGGATAGGCTGGAGAGCAGCGATTTGACGATCGCGGACTTGAAGATTCTGGTGCGGGTAAAGCCAAAAAATCACAGGTGCACAGCCGACTATGATGGCGATGTTGAGCTCGATAGTGCTTTGGTCACGTTGTTAGTTGATAGGTCTCACTCACCATTGAGCCAGAGCCTAAGCGATTACTTAAGTATTGTGTTTGGCATACCAGCATAAAGAGAGAACGGCCGAGATCCAAGTCGCGTCCTTGCCATCTGCAATTTTGAAGCGCTGTACCAAGGAGGCGATGCTCGCACCGATTCCACTGTAGTGCTAATAGTCAGTCTGGAAGCCTGGATTGGGGCAACAGGTACTGAACTCTCTGTACTATAGGTGGACGGCACATACATAAGAGCAACGGAAAAGACCCAATAAGAGCAATACGCTTTCTGAGTGGTACCTGCAGCTTGAAAATCGCTGGGAGAGGCAGGACAAAAATGAAGAGGTCCAGCGCGATAATAAGCGCACCCTGTGTCTGCCACCAAGGCGACGGAATAACGTTTCGGTGAGGATCCAGTGTGTCGAGCCAAGTCTCCCCTATGTGAGGCGCCATGTAGTATATCGAGATGGGAATGCCGGGGAAGTAGATCAGGAACGTAAGAACCAAGCCGGCCCAGATGGTAATGCGCATCAACTTTGTTACTTCGAAAATTTGCTTGAAGAGGAGCAAGATGGACGCCTTGGCGAAGAAACAGCTGATTTGCAAAAAGAACGTCTCCAAGAAGACGGACTGGAAAGTGAACATCGTAAGCCCAGATTCCTCGACTTCAGAAGTACATAATAGACAATCAGTAGCCCTGAAGACCTCGGGGAAGGGGAGCGGAGAACCTACTCGAGCATAGTCGCTATTTAGCCAGCACACTGGAACGTCCCAGATGTGGCGAAGAGTCTTGAGACCTACTGGAAGGGTAGAAGACAAGGTGACAAGTTAGCAGTGTGACATATGTGAGCAGCTTCCCGTGAGACTGGCCTCTCGGGCTGCCCAGGGTGTCGGTTGGTGACGACCTCGGGAGGTGTCGGAACTCACAGCCAGCTTTGACACCTAGTATTGTTATGGATAGACAGGTTGCCAGTACGATGAAGTCTGCAATACAGGTATTTGTTAAGGACGACTTCTCCACTGCCACGGAAGATAGAGAGTGGATAGCAGCTGCGTGTGTGGGGTTTGCTATTTACAATCGGCTGTGGACAGCCTGTGAGCGTTCGCATAGAGTCTGATGAATGTGAATACCACGATAAAGGGCCCTAGAACAATATGAAGGGCCAGTGTTGCCGCTTCTAGAGAGGGCGGGTTGGCGAAATTGCTGATTCAACCATCTGGCGGTGGGAAAAGCGAGACTGCGCACAAATCAGTCATTTGGAAAGTTCTAGTTGGCAATGCAGTAATGAGTAGCAAGAAGCATAGAATAGTTGAGCAGCAGGCGTTCGTGCATAGTAATATCTATATTCATGCTCACTGAGATGCTCCCTTCTGAATCGGGGTCAGGCCTGATCGGGATGACCGCCTTAAACCTCCTAACTACAGGCGGTCCACCCCATGGCGCCGTGGTATACACACCTGAGTAGCCCACGAAGAAGCAATTATATGCAACGTGTCCAATAGCGATATCTCGCACTCCCAGATGTCTTCAAAGGGTTGCGTGTAAGCCCGTTCGTGTGACCACATCTGCCCAACCACAGAGCCCCCAGGATGTCCGGCGTGGGTGTGCCGCTATGTGGCACAAAAAATGAGAAGTGCGGATACCCCTCTCCAGATTGAAAGGTGGTGCAGATATGAGAAGTGCAAGCACACCTCTTCAGATTTGAAGGTGGTGCAGAGATCTGGGCACCAAGCTTGCGGTCAACAACTATATGCCATTCCACCAGATGCGGTACGATTTGGGCAGCACAGGTTTTGGGGGCGCAACCTTCAAGATCTGGGGGCTGCGCAAATGACGTTGTCGACTTACATTGCCTCAGTATCAATAAGAAGAGTGTGTTGGTTAAGGCGGGTTCCCAGGGCTGTTCGCACGTAGCCAGCGGGCAGTGTTGGAAAAAGATCGATAAAGTGTTGGTGGGTTTGATCGCAAATAGAACTTCCACTGCAAGAAAGTTGTCTGTCTGTCAGGTTGACATGTGAACCTTGGGCACATCGTGGATCACAGACTGATAGATCTCGTAGATCTTTTCGGAAAGTTGCTTCAACACACATACAATTTTTCTATATTACGGCTCTGCTATTCAGCAAAGGCAAGACATCGATTGGCATTGACTATTCCACCTTCTTCAACAACAAGTCAGGATCCGTCTCGTTAGAGTTCGCCCTGACTTCCTTCACCTCTACCACTGTTGGGCCGTTGGCGGCGTTATCAAGTGGTACCAATGTCGTGCCCAGACGAACATTGTAAGCCGCCCCCAGAGCCTGTGTCGACTCGATTACCCTCGGATGTTTTGCCATAAAATAGATGGCATAGTGGAACATGGAATAGTACACACTGGCACAGGTGACCCACAGGAGCACGAACTTCATGCCCAAGTACACGGGCAGAACCCGCCACTGCACCATCTCGTTCTTCTTGCGCAGATGCCAGGCATTGAACCACGTGAATATCAGGCAGTACATGTACAAGAGCGCAGCCATCATGATGAAAAAGAGCTTGGCGGCCCCGAGGAGGGTGAGCGCGACAACCCAGGGCCGCAGGATCGCCATGGCCGAATCGTAAAGCTCGATCATGACGTAGAACTTGGTGACGATCTCGAGCCAGCCCAGCCGCCACGACAGGAGTAGATACGCGCCGTCGTCGTAGATCCGGTGTACGAAGAAGTAGTTCCAGCGGTAGAAGCGCTGCTTGTAGACTGTCATCTCGCCGAAGCCGCCGCGCGCCGCACTGCTAGACTTGAAGAGCGCGGGCGGCGTTTCGGTCTCCACAAATACCTGGGAGCAGAACTGGATACGGCACCCACTTGCGCGGGCGCAGTGGCCGAAGTACCAGTCTTCTGAAATGACGAACCCGGGGTGGACGTTGAAGAGGCTCTGGAGACACTCTCGCTCCCACAGGATAATGGCGCCATGGGGGAACGTGGAGGATCCGTATTTACCCGAGAACGTGCGGCCAAGACCAGAGGCTTTGTATTCCATGTCCTGGCATTGCTGGATCAGAGTACCTCTTGCTCCATTTGCACCAGTGCTCTTAATGGTGTACCCAATGCACTTGGTCTGCTCGTTGATGCGATGTGTCACCAGAGGCAGGTTAGCTGGCAGATGCACGTCGTCATCGATGAGCATGATGTACTTGTACTTGTGAGTGAGAGCGACTCCAACAAATTCGGCTGTGATTTTGGACCCAATGGGCACCCAAGCGTGGTTGACTCCATACATCTTGCAGACGTCGGCTGTGTTGTCCATTGGCTCAGGGGCATTACCGTTAGCAATGACATAGATCTGCTCCTTCTTGAAGATCTGGAGGGCCGCGACGATCGTCTCTGGAAGAACGTTTGCAGCCTTGTAAGCTGGTATAACTAGGGCAGTCTCAGTCGCGTCCCGAGACTCAACATCGTCGACCTCCTGTTCGAATCCGGCGAAGATGAGTGGGAGACAGCCTTGAAGGGCAGCCCATCCTATAAAGACAGCAACAACGCCCGTCCTCGAAGATGAGTTCACTTTGACGAAACTGTAGTAGATGGAGCCAAGGCCTGTCCAGAGGGGCCTTCCGACGAACACGAAATACACCAGGGAGAGCAAACCCACAAGATACGCAATTCGGAAAAACTCCTTCTGCCATCTACTTCTGGTGTCTCGCTCCTGTACTTCCCTTGCTGCCTCCAGAAACTCTCGGACATTGTCTCTTTCCGCGATGATCTCCTCTTCGAAAATCGGATTGACTGAATTATTCCTCTTCATCGGCGTGACGAAGAACGCAACGGATGAGATCGACCGCGATCTGTACCTCGGAGGGATGGGATTCTCGGCCAGGCCGCTCATAGAAATCGCACGCTGAAACGTCGAGGGCCGTCGCTGGATAGGATCCGAGGCTCGCCGTGCCGACGCGAGCTTGCCCTCGCCCTTTTGGAAAGGATGCGTGAAGCTCGGCTCTCCAGCAATGGACTGAGATCTCTGCGCATCCGGTCTACCTGTCTCTCCAGAACCTAACGTAGGAATATGCGCAGTCGAGGCGGCTCGTTGCGTCGAGTCCATGGGATCAATTTGTGACTCTCGTCTCGAGAACCTTTTAGTGAACATGCCAGAGAAGGGCCCTCTCCTAGCCCCTATTACATCCACTGAGCTTTGTCTTCTTCCCTGCCCGAGACTTGGGCACGCGCTGCTTTCGCCGGTATTTGCAGCGTCTGCGGTCGTCTCGGGGCTGAACCTGACTGACCCAAATGCTTGCTCCATGGGGTTCGGCTCTTCGGAGATGGGAGTTGGCAAGTTTGGCGCTGACAACCTGGTTATATGGTTTCGCGCTGCGGATGGAGGATTCAGGGATGATGTTGAAGCGCGGTGGACAGGCTCATTAGATGCAAAAGGATCTATCGCGGACGACCTTCTTCGAGCACATATGCCGGCGCTCTGTGGGATGACAGGACTTGGAGGATACGAGGCTTCGAGATTGCCGGTAGCCTCGTTCGAGGTAAACGGGTCGACTGTGGAAGACCTTCTCCGGTTACAAGACTGTCGGGCGCTCTGCGCAGGAGATGGGTCCTGCGAACTTGTGGCAGAAGCCTCAGCTCCAGGACCGGTATTGCTTGACCTTCTCTGGCCTCGGGTCCTAGGATAATGCGCTACGGAACGGCCTCGAGAGCTGGAGGCACTGATGTGAGCCTCAGCCAAAGCTTGCGGGTCGATATCTGATGATCTCCTGCTGGGGGTGCCACTCGCTGACGTCTCAGAGTCATGGCTTTTCCGGCCAGTGTAGAGGTCACTGGCGTTGACAGATAGACCTGAACCGAAAGGATCAATGGTAGAAGATCTTCGGCGTGAGCGCATGGAAACCGGGGGGAATGAGCCTCCTTGAATAGGATCTGGTGCCGTGTTCGTAATACCGCTGCCTGATGTTTCAGAATCTCGACTCGCCTGACCAGGTTGTGAAGCGCTTGTAATGATACACGGGACCGAACCGAAAGGATCAACTGTCGAAGATCTTCGACGCCCACGCGGTGAGGCGGAGCTGGATGAGCCCCCTAATGTTGGAGCTAAACCCGTATTCGTGTTGTGCTGGCTGGCCGAACGTCTTTCGAGCAGCGAGGGTCGAGAAGATTAGAAGCCTGCTCCGGAATGCGTAGAACAGGAGAGGCAGGCTCATCTGTCGATGTCTCCCTTTCCGCCCTGTTGTTGTCGCCCATCGAGAAAGACGAGAAAGCGAAGGGATTCGCCTCCCGGCCCGTCCTGGCCGTCCCATACGTAGTCTCTGCTCCGCCAGGACGATCTGAAGCCGGCGTCACCGATTCTTGACCCAAGCCAGGTCTCACACGAATATCGTCTTCCGAGGACGACTCTGATGAGCGACATGGGTTTTCATGATAGCCTCGTGCGAAAGGACCAACTAAGACGCTCGCACTTGGGATAGGCCTGTAGTCATCTGTAGACAATGCTGCCCCGATATTGTCGGACTCGCGGTCTGTGGGTTCGGACGAAGCGAACGGGTCTCCACCAAAGTCAAATTCTGTTGAGCCATAAAACGCTGGCGCTGTGGAATCAGTTTGAGATGGTGCATCCTGGGCGGTTGGCTCGACAGGTACGGCTTCGTCTGTAGACACAGCTCTGCCGACACTGCTGCTCGTCGACGAAGCAGACAATGAAGCAAACGGATTCCGCTCCTGACTTGGATCAGTTGGAATAGCCTCATCAGCGGTAAAAGCCGCTCCGGTTGTGTTGTCGTCATTTTCAGCGCTGGTACCACTCGAGGGTAATGTAGATCTCTCCGGCTCTGGATAGGGCGCCATGGTGATAGTTCTTCTTCTTCTTCAGGTGGACCACTGTTGCCTGTCGGTCCTGTGTACACCTGCGAGTTCAAAAGGACATCGAGACTGTCTATGCCTCTGTTCTTGCAGACACCCGGCTGCGAAATATTGAGAGGGTATGTCAGTACTCCATAAACGCTAAGAAGAAGTGGGCGGTGTTCCGCGTTTGTTGTCACTTTTAGTTGCAGCCGGTGTTGTCAATCCACCGCTTCTGGCGACCAAACTGCTTCGCAAGACCCAGGCTGGAATGTGAGACATGGTGATGGCGGAACGGCCCAATGGTCTCCCGCCCTCTGCCGATAGGCCACATATAATGAAGAGTTGAGGAACCAAGAGAGAACGCATCTAGAATATGACGAAGGCGAATTTCAAACGTTTCCGGGGCGGATTTGCCATTGATCAGCTCGATCACGTCCTCCCGGCCATAGTGGGCTTCCGCTTCGGGCCGGCCTTGAGTCGGCGAGAACATCTGGTGCTTCGCGATCCACCCTTCATCGAGCCCTGGCTCGTCATGCGAACGGGCCGGCCTGGGCAGACGACACGAAATTTTCGTCATTGTTTGTTTGCGGAAGAGAGTTCACCTTGATATCACAAGTATAGTACAGAGGGGAAGTGCGAAGAAACAGCCTTTCTTGTTATATGATCGTCAGTACACTGGATGTCAGATTTACGAAACAACTCACCGAATTGTCTCATGTTCCCAGGAATATTACGCATATTCTTTGCGGCCATGTTCCACCAATCTGCTGTCCTTGCCTCCATTATATCCTCAGGCCTTGTTGTAGCCAATTGCGAGTGTGGCTACCAGACGAACACAGGTGAAGTTTGGCAGTATGGCATAGTCACCGACTTCAATACCACAAACACCACCACCTTCTCCAGTTCCGTGGACTGGGCCATCGTCGATAGTGTCCATGCGAATGGCACAACCAATCCGTACACCCTAGCCTACACAGCCGCCAATGTGGTTGTGCAGGACTCGACCCCCCAACTGACATGCTCGGCTTACGAATCCTCTCCCAACAAGACGATTTACGCCGGCGAGATCATCACGAAACGTGACGACATTCTGTACGGATCCTTCCGCTCCAGTCATCGCGTTGAGGGCGGCGCTGGCGCTGTCGCAGCCCTATTCTTCTATGCGGACGACACTGACGAGATCGATATCGAGCTCGTCACCGACGACCCTGTCAGAGAAGTGCACTTTACCAATCAGCCCAACGGCATCATAACCACCTACATGCCGAATGGTGCCACCCGCACATCCTTTGCCAGCTATCGCTTCGACTGGCTGTCTTCGCAGACAACGTTCTATGTCAACGACGTTCTCAGCGGTAGCTTAACAGAGGACATTCCCACTGTCAATGGATCCATCGAGCTGAACTCGTGGGCCAATGGAGGGTCATTCACTGGAACGCAGGTGCCAACCACGGACTCGGTCATGAGCGTACAGTGGATTAAGCTGTACTTCAATACATCGAGCTCGTCATCTGCTGAGAGCTGGGAAAGTAATTGTGAGGCGGCTGGGGTTGCGGCATGCTTGGTCGACTCCGGTGCATTGGGGTTGAACCAGACCTCAATTCAGACATCGAGCGCAAGCAGTGTGAGGGTGGCGTCATGGTGGTCTTCGTCGTTCTCGTCCTGGTCTTCCTGGGTTTGAGAATACTCTGAGCATTGTGCCTGTATTTCGTTGCTATTTGTCTGGTTTGGTAGATAGTCGGCTACCGCGAGCCTAGAAAGACTACGTATATTCCAGTGTACCATGCAGGGGTTTCTTTCTGTTTGAATTGGTCAGCGATTACGGACCTTGGTCGTACTGTACATAGCAATTGAAGCACCTGTAATGTCTGCTTGCACCAGCACATAGAGTGCAATTTCTGGGTAGAAAGTAAGTTGCGTCAGTGACAAGCCAGCGCCCGTCTTCGACTCGCTGGACGCGCAGGCTACAACGTATCTGACAAGTCGACAGCACAAGACGAGATGCTTGACCCACCCCTCTAAGAGCTGCAGGCCGAAAGGCAGTACGTGGCGGGCGTAGTCCAAATTGGAGGATGAAGCAGCACGGAAAGGAGGATGGCCCTCTCCGAGACGACACGCTGTCTTCGGAGAAGATGGCCGAGATACTGGCCTGCTTGCAATATATCATCAATGATAAAGAGATGGGCTCATGTGGCTTGACACGCAGGAGTTGCTCGACGGTGTGTTCTTTCGAGAAGCGAAGACAGACGTGCAGATGCGGCTGTCAGGATTCTTGCTGGGATAATGCTGGGGATAAACCTGGGGTAGATCTTGGAACCCCGGAAAGAACGACTTTAACCTCGGGACCCGCTCTTTTTACGGTAATTGAGCCAATTATGGGCGATCTAAAAACAACCATCCCCAGCTTTTTGGAATGCGACTTCCTGGCCCAGACGGGGAGGTGACCAAGTCGATGGCCCGGGGGCGTCGGAGAGGTGACAGCCGAGGTAAGTTAGGGTTGTACAGATGTAGGTCACCTGCGCATGCCCTCGTCTTCTTTCTGTTTTTTTTTGCAACCCGGCCTTGCTAGACAGTCTTCTTCCAAGCCGGTCCTCTCTCGTCTTCACAGCTATCACTGTCTTTGTCCACGTTACCGAGATCGTCGTAGTCGAGAGCACCACCAACCCTCCGAGCCTTCGATCCCCTGCACAACTCTTGCCACACCACCCAGCATGGCGGCCAAGACCTTCACCCGTGACCAGGTCCAAAAGGAGGGGAACACCGAGGACAGCATCTGGTTCATCATCGACAGCAAAGTCTACGATGTCTCCGATTTCCTCGACGCACACCCCGGCGGTGAAGCTGTTCTGCGCCAAGTTGCAGGCCAGGACGCCACCGACACCTTCTACAACCTGCACAGACACGAGGTGCTCACGGGCAAGTACGCCGATCTTGCTATTGGCACAATCGAGGGAGAGAAGCCGCAGATCATCAACCCGGGCCCGGGCGAGTTGAGCAAAGTGCCCTACGCCGAATCGTTGTGGCTGTCGCCGGTCTTCAAGAACCCCTACTACAATGCTAGCCACCACAGCCTGCAAAAGGCCATCAGGAAGTTCACGGACTTGTATATCACGCCCGAGGCTCAGCAGAAAGAGAAAGATGGTACCCAAATCAGCCAGGAGCTCATCGACCGCTACGCCAAGGCTGGTATTCTGCATATGCGCATGGGTCCGGGAAAGCACCTCAAGGACGCACCAAACCTGCTTGATGGTGCTGTCAAGGCAGAGGAGTTCGACTACTTCCACGACCTTATCATCGCCCAGGAGTTGACACGGGCAAATGCTCGAGGATATCAGGACGGCAATATGGCTGGCATGACCATTGGCCAGTCGGTCATTCTGAACTACGCCCAGGAGCCCCTGAAGACGAGAGTGTCGACCGATGTCTTCAGCGGAAAGAAGAAGATCTGCTTAGCCATCACGGAAGCTTTCGCGGGTAGTGATGTTGCTAGGCTGAGGACTACGGCGAAGAAGACAGCCGATGGCAAGCACTACATCGTCAATGGCACCAAGAAGTGGATCACGAACGGCGTGTTTTGTGACTACTTTGTCACAGCCGTGCAGACAGACAAGGGCCTCAGTGTGCTGCTCATCGAGCGCGGCGAGGGCATCGAGACCAAGCTGATCAAGACTTCGTACTCCACTGCTGCCGGCACCACTTACATTACCTATGACAACGTCAAGGTGCCAGTGGAGAACCTGCTTGGCAAGGAGAACCAAGGCATTTATGTCGTCCTTTCCAACTTCAACCACGAGCGGTGGGTCATGACGGCCGCTGTCATCCGCTACTCGCGGACCATCATCGAGGAGAGCTTGAAGTGGGCTCACCAGCGAATCGTGTTTGGAAAGCGCCTCATCGACCAGCCAGTCATCCGCCTCAAGCTGGCCAAGATGATCGCACTCGTCGAGTCGCACCAGTCGTGGATCGAGACTATCACGTACCAAATGTGCAACATGCCGTACTCGGAGCAGTCCAAGCATCTTGGCGGGCCCATTGGCTTGCTCAAGATGAGCGCCACCAGAGCGGCACACGAGATTGCCGACGAGGCGGTGCAGATTTGGGGCGGACGTGGACTGACGCAGTCCGGTATGGGGCGTGTCATTGAGAACTTCAACAGAGGATACAAGTTTGACGCGATTCTGGTAAGACCAACCTCTTCCGTTTATGAAGCGTGTTGTACTAGTGGACTGACAAACATCTTTTCAGGGCGGAGCCGAAGAGGTCCTTGGAGACCTTGGAGTGAGACAGGCTATGAAGTTCATGCCAAAGGAGAAGCTGTAGAGACTAAGGTCGAAGGACAGGTTACTGTAGAGCACATACTATCAGGGCATATATGTTCTTTGGGTAGACTTGACCAGTGGTTACGCATATTCATAGAGAGCTCTTCTTGCAAAATGTGTTTTATATGATCCTGTCACAGTACAATTCGCACTGCAGCAAAGAGTTCACTAGGACTACCTAGGTAGGAATGAGCTGACAGAGTATTTGTGCTTGTCTGGTTAGCATGTGAATTTGGCTTACAGGGGTAGCTCAACAAGGTGGGATGGGCAGGGATGGGGCATCTAAACCCGACGCGGGCCGATAAATTCTTGGTGGGGTTTGGCGACTGAGTCACTTTGTCAATCCAGCGAAGGGAACAATACCAAGCCAAAAGCCGACGACTGCAACCATACAAACCCCCAAGAACCAGTATACACATCCACAGTCTCTACTGGAATCATATCTCAAGTACATCAAGATACCGACACTCACTATTAACACACACACACCAATCATGGCCTCGCCTCTGGCGGCTTACCTCAAGTCGCTGAAGACTCGACCCATCGAGGCTTCCATCGACACCCTCGCATCGTGAGTTGCGACCACAGCGACCAGCGCTGTCTCCTTCCTTCCTTGCTTTTGCGCAAAGACTGACCGATTTTCCAAGCCTCTTCCGGCAGCGTCAGATCAACGACCCTGAATCCTGCGCCATCGCAACTGCCAACCTTATTCTCCACGTCGTCGCAAAGTCAAAGTGGACCTCGGTCGACCACCTCCTCCAGCGCGTCCACGATGTTGGCAAGACCCTCGTTCTGGCCCGTCCAAAGGAGCTCGCCATTGGCAACCTCGTCCGCCGTATCATGTGTCTGATTCGTACGGAGGCCGAGGAGGACAGAGCCGGCAACGCCGACGACTCCGTCTCCGACATCTCCAACCTGCCCGGCGACGAGCCGCAACATCCAAAACCAGCCCCAGCCCCAGCAACCCAGCCCGCCGCTGCTGCCGTCGCACCGCCGACCCGCCCACCCCCTCGTCTCATGACCCTGACTTCCACAGGCTCCTTCCACGTTCCGAAGTCGATGTTTAACTTGCTCAACGACTCGCCCGCGGCCATGGCAAGCCTAGTAGGATCACCGTTCAGTCGCGGCTCGGGCTCGGGCGTCTCGACGCCTCTGACAAAAACACAGGTCGCCAACATGAACGCCCTGCGCGAGGAGGTTCTTGACGGCATCGGCGAGCTCAAAGACGAGATTGCGTCGGCGGACGAGCAGATCGCCGCCTACGCCGAGGCGCAGATCCTCTCCAGCTCCACCGTGCTGGTGTACAAGCCCAACTCGACCATCGAGAAGTTCCTGCTCGCCGCCGCAAAGAAGAGAAAGTTCTCGGTCCTGTTCGCCGGTTTCAACAATCGTAAAGAGGTGGAGGACTACAACAAGACGGGTTTCCGTGAGCAGCTCCGCAAACTCAAGATTGAATCCATCGTCCTTGCCGGCAACGCGACGGCGCACATCTCGCGAGTCAGCACAGTCGTACTCAACGCCAGAGGTATGAGTTCGTGTGGAGCGGTCGTCGCTGATGCGGGCGCTGCGAGCATTGCGAAAGGCGCCTGTTTCGCAAAGAAGCCCGTCATCGTCCTCGGCGCGGTGTACAAGCTCTGCCCGCAGGATGTGCCAGACTTGGACGATTTAGTCGATGTGGGAATGACTGGCAAGAGCAAGCACCCAGGCTTACTCACCGAGGTCATTCTGCCTGACTACATTGACATTTACATCACGAACTTGTAAGTCCAACCGAACACCCACATACTGCTAGCTCGGTAACTACTGTACGGGCAGGGGGGCCATAGCTGACAACTACCAGGGGACCACACTCTCGCGATCATCTGCAAGGCATCGTTGGCGATCATTACAAGATTGAGGATGTTGATCTCACTGACTTGGAGTACTGAGCTTTGGGTTCACGAGCACGTTAGCTGTAGGATAACAGCAGTCATTATGCAGGCCTCGGTAAGAGAACCTAGGGGATTGGCGTTTATGGGTGTTCAAAATGGGTTTATCACAAAGGGGAAAAGCAGGTATGGAGTCATGATACCATCTGCGCTGACAGACCACCAGGATCTGGCGCTTGCTAAAAGACAGCTATGAGAAGAACGTTTCAGAATCTGGTCAAACATTGTTGGTGATGGCGACCCACGATCTTTCCACTTGTTCTCGGTGCCGAATCGGCAATGCCCGAGCCAATACAGCCTGATCCTCTTTGTAGGCGCTGCCTTACGCGGCCGCGTCATCTCCCCGCGCCATCGTCCTGCAGGTTAGAGTCATCCACGAGAGGGGTGCAATAGCAAGCCGCGCGAACGACTCTGGTGTGGATACGGAATATTGTCCCGTCTTACGCTTGACCTGCAGGGGCCATCCCAAGTCCACGTATGTAGCCTGGTAGCGCGCACTCAAGGATCTCCAATGAGCTTATTTGGACCTCAGACGATAGCTCAGTCGCCGAGGCTGTACGGTGGTAAGGGTCGGGGGCGTTTGAGGCGGCACAGGGCTGTGTGATGTGATGGCACATGGCGTCCGTCATCAGGAAGGATTGATAACTGCATTCCGTCCTCCGCGAGGCTTGACGTGTTTATCTTTCTCTTCTTCTTTTTCAGCACGTCTCATCTTCACATAATAAGTCTGTTTCTTGGATATCCTTAGATACACTAGAGTCCTCGTGGTCGCAACACTCAACCTCCTCAACATCTAGGTTTACTTTTACTTGACTGCCTATCAGTACTTGTACTCACCATAGGCTAGCCCGACTAACAGCCCCATCATGACACAACATCTGGACGAGCCACCGGTGGACATTCCTCCTCCACCCTACTCAGAAACCGATGTCTACTCAAACTCCGCCGGACCATCTCCCATCCTAGGCGCATTCCAGACTCTACATACTCTGCCCATTCGCCAACGCACAGCGTCACACAACAGTCTCAACGTGGTAGATGACGCCTCGTCCACCAGCGAGGTCATCTACACGCCTCCGCTGACCCCGCACAGCTCTCGCTCCAACTCGGGGCCTTTCCTCAGCCCCAATCCGGCTACTAGCAATGATGGCTTCCTGAGCCCGGGCTATCCGGCCGACAACCACCAGAAGGCGGTCAGCGTTGCATCCGATCACCTGACAAGTGCCTCGGCTGAGGCTTACTTCGACTCAAGGCCAGTAGCGTCCAGCGGTGCAGAGGCTCTTCCTGCACTGCGGCATGCCATTGCCGTGAGGCCGGGCAGCTCGCCGGACGACTTTGCTTACCCGGATGAGTGGGCGGGCCGAGATGTGAGGCCGGATGATTGGCAAACGTTTCTGAACTACCTCCTGCCGAACCATGTGGCTGAGACCAACGAGATCATCATCGATCAGAAGCTCACTGCCGAGGGGATCGAGAGCCAGGAGCGTGGCCGCGATTTACGCAACGAAAAAGACGAAAGCATCGCTGGCGACAGAAGCCCAGTCATGGCGCAGCTGGACATGGTCCGGGCAGAAGCGCAACCCGGACGAAGCCTAGACGAGACCATCCGCGAGTGGAACGACGGCTTCTTCGGGCCCCGGGGAATCACCATCGACCTGGAACACCCATCTCCCAACCCAGACGGCCCGCGCATGCCCGGGTCCTGGGACCCGTCCTTCAACAACGCCAGCCCGAACAATGCCAACCAGCAGCAACAGCAATCGGAGCCCAGCGGTGGCAGATGGTGGCGGTCGCTGCCTCGCTTCGAGACTAGGGGCCGAGGCGTTCGCATTGGTGGACTGTACGTCGATCCCGTTGGTGGGGTGAGCTTTGGCGATAGGTTCGCGGCTGATGCCAGGGGTCTGAGAATCGGTGGGCTGGTGGCGGATAATCATGGCGTGAGACTCAATGGGCGTGGCCCCTTTCTTGATGCAGGTGGCTCGCACGCGTGGACTCAGCCTCCGGCTGGGCCGGCGGCGCCTGCTGGCTTCGAGCCGCATGGTCACTCTCACGATCATGACTCGAGTCGCGGAGGCCCCAACGGCGGTCGCGGACGCGGACGCTACAGACAGGGCATCTTCCCACGCAACCGCTCCTCCAGCTCCGCATCCTCGTCATCGTCCTCCTCATCGAGTAGCTCCTCCTCCGGCAGCTCAGTCGGCTCCCTCCCAGACTACGACGACCTCAACAACAGCCAAGTCCCCATCGCCCGCTCCTATCTCCAAGACTGGCTCGCGCACCCGGAACACACAGTGACCAAGCAGACCGTCAAAGAAGCGAAAGAGACCATCAAAGCCGCCAAGACAACGCCGCCGCAGCAGCAAGACGCCAACACCGCCTCCCAACAGCGCCAGGAAGTGCGCGCCCTGCTCACCCAATGGAGCCGCCTCAAGCGCGAGCAAAAGACCCTCCGCCGCCAGCTCCGCCGCGACCGCAAGGTTCTCCGCCGAGCAGCCAAGCGCGAGCGCCGCCAGACTCGGCGCGAGACACGGCAGGCGCGGCGCGAGACGAGGCGGGAGCGGCGCGGCGCGGGGTCGCGGCATCGGGGCGGCCGGTGTCACAGCCGCGGCGGGCCACAGGGCCTGGCCGAGCAGCTGCACCAGCAAACGGAGCAAATGCACCAACAGCTCAACCAGCAACGCCAGCAGCGGCACCAGCAGATGCAGCAGATGCAGCAGCAACTGCACCAGCAGCACCAGGAGCGCCAGCAGCAACTGAAGCAGCACCAGCAGCAGCTTCAGCAGCACTTGCAGCAACAGCATGGGCACGGGCACCACCACGGCTTCCCGGGCGCAGGGCATGGACCTTCTGCACGGCTCGCCGCCGGTCGCGGCGGAACTTTTCAGCCGCATATCATGCCCTCCTACCCCCTCCCTGCTGGCTCCCCTCCCACTGCTGACGAGCCCCCGAGAGCTACCGCGGGCGACTGGGCGCGGCGGATGGATTTGTGGCGGCAGCGGACGAACGGCGAGCGGCGCTTCCCCGGGGCATGGCCTAGCGACGACAATTTGGCGGCGAGGGGCGTGCGTGGGGAGGAGAGAGGAGATGGGGACCAGGAGACGGGTATTCATCATATTGCAGGGCACGATGACCAGCGGCAGGAGAGTGGAAGCGGGCCTCACGCTGCGTCGGCGGCTATGTTCCATGCGTTGGAGGCAAGGAGGACGGAGTTGCGTGAGAAGCGAGCTGCTTTGGACGAGGTCACTGAGGATGAAGATGGCGAGGATAAGCCGGGGGCGACGCGGCTGGTTGCGCTGCTTGCTGCGGTGGAGGAGCTGGAGAGAGAGGTTAGACGGATGGCTGTGGATGCTGATGAGCAGTATGCTAAGGAGCTTATGATGATGGAAGAGTCGCAGGCGTATCCTGATTTGGGGGTATGAGCGTTAGATGGAAGACTGATTCATCTCCCATATAGTACCTTTGTATACCAGCCATAGCACAGATTGGTGTCCGATAGCCTGCCTGGTTTGACGTGCGATTTGATATTTCCATGTCGGGACGAGTGATTCGGTCTGGCTGTTTTCAATGGCTGTTGCCGTTCATTCTTCAGTACAAACGCCAGGCCCGTTACTGGGTTCGAACAAGCTATTGCGACAATTCTTTCGGCAACGCGTGGGAGCCCTCAGCTCGATTCATAGTTTACAGCAGTCCCCTTGTAGAGCCAGGAGGATAGCCCAGGTGATTCGATTCGGAATTAGTGAGACGCCTTGGTCAAGTACCTCATCACCATTCTTTTGCTTCGTTGGACTGGCAGGCCGCTTCTTTAGATCTCGCAGAGGCTGTGCCACTAGATGTCTGTCTGAAGGGGAGAAGGGGAGCCGGTCATCATCTGAAGGTAATCTTTTCCGGGCACGCCATATTGACCAAAAGGACATGGCCCTTCCCATTTTGTCTATCCCGTATAATACATGCGATACCCCCGTGCTCCAGCTCTGCTTTCCTGGACTCGTATATCTGTGCGATGTCAGATGCAACCCTTAGAAGATCCGACATGCTCTAGGTTCATAAGACAAGAACCAATGGGTAAAGCGGCCCGGCTGAGAGAGTCAGAACCGGTCAAGCGCCCATCAGTAGCAGTCGTCAGCGAGACAGTCCAGCACAACAGCCCTGCCATCCCAGAAGGCCGTCTATCATCCTGCCCTCTCTCATGATTGCTTCGCTTCATTCTTCTCCACCAGCTCACCCACCCCCAAGCCCCTCCCAACCTTGACCTTCCTCTTATCCTTATCCGCACCACCACCGTTCCCATTCCCATTGGCCTTCTTCTTGCTTTTCTTTTTCGCTGGGTCACTGCCCACATCGCCGACCGCGTCGCCCTCGTCGACGCCCTCGCTCGCCGCCTCGTCGAGCTCGTCCTGGACCTGCTCGCGGATCGCCGACAGGTCCAGGCGCATGCTGTAGGCGTCCTCGCCGTCGGCGTAGTAGGCCTTTTCCGTCTTCTCGTTCTGGAAGCGCAGCGTGTCTTTGTAGAGGTGGATGGCGGCTTGGTTGGACACGCGCACGTGGAGGGAGACGTAGTGCGCGCCGAAGGACTCGACCATTGCTAATTCTGTGTTCGGGGTGTTCGGTCAGCTTTTCTATGTCTTCTTGCTTGCTCTCTAGATAGTTTGCGTAGGTGCGTTCGATCCTGGGTTCGTGAGAGTGTACGTACGACTCTGCCTCATCAGCTTCTCGGCAATACCCAGCCGCCGATGGGTCCGCATCACACTCAGACTGGTGATGTGGCCGTGTTGGACGCCGTCTGTAGGCTCTTCCTCCATTTTGGCTAGAACATAGCCGACAATCTTGGGGTAGTCGTAGGGCGTCTTCTTGGGGCGGGCGACATCGACGGCGACAAAGGAGAGCTGCGGCCACGAGAGTGCGTGGTAGAGGTAGTACTTGAGGAAGTAGTTCTCGGGCAGGTTCTCGAGGTTCGCGTGTTGGATGAGCGGAAGGTCTGAGGGTTTAAGGATTCGGATGTCCATGGTGGGCGACTATCTGTGTGGTGGTGTTGTAAGATGGAGCGAAGACGTATTGTGGTGTGTTGGCGTGTGGTGTTGTACTTGTCGAGATCGTGATATTGGCGCGGTGTTGTCGCAAAAGCTTGTCGGGTGACGATGTTCGAATGCGGGAGCTCTACTCCGTACGGAGTGCAGCAGTGAGTTGAGCAGTTGCGTTCTCGGTTGGAGGGGCACTGGAGCCCCTAGCAAGAATATTGCAGGGACCCAGGCGTGAGTACAGCGATTGGAGCGGCTAGTTGATAGTGGACTGGCCCCGGCAGCTCCACCTTCGACGACAGGTCTACAGGGGTATCGACTTACACCACCCGGTTCTCGACGGACACTACAAGGTCTCATATATAAAAAGGAGGATAGCGAACTTCACGATAGCTTATGTATGACCTGTTGCATCAAATCTACTTCTTTCTACACTGTGCCTGTGCTCCGGTCCTGTCAGATAATCTCCTCTTCTTCCCATATTGAAGTCGCATTGCCTACATACTTGAATTTCGTTACTGAGCATCAACTAGTAGAAGTCTAGAAACGATATTGCACTTACATTCAGACATCATGGCAGGCCGGATACTCGCAGGAAAGTTGGGAATCGTCACTGGCGCATCGAGAGGTACATACCCAATTTCTTCTTACACTTTCGACTCAAGATGCCTCTACTTATACCTTCTAGGCATTGGAGCAGCGATCGCAGAGAACCTCGCTTCCAAAGGCTGCAACTTGGTCCTAAACTACACCTCAAAGTCCTCCACGGCTCTCACCAAACAACTTGCCCAAAAACTCGAATCAAAATGGGGCATCCGCACCTTCGCCGTGCAAGCCGACCTCGGCACTGTTCAAGGTCCCTCCGCACTAATCGCCGCCACTAAAGACCAATTCGTCGCGAGCGCCCCGCCGACCACCACCAACGGCAATTTCCAGATCGACATTGTCATCAACAACGCCGGCGTGGCCAAGAACGACAAACTCCCCGACATCAAGCCCGAGGACTTCGACTTCACCTTCCAGGTCAACGTTCGCGGCCCCCTCCTCCTCATGCAGGCCGTGGCGCCGTACCTCCCCCGCGACCGCTCCGGCCGCATCGTGAGTTTGTCGTCCATCTCGTCCGAGTGCGGCTTCGTCGGGCAGTCCGTGTATGGCGGGTCCAAGGCCGCGATCGAGGGCATGACGCGCGTGTGGGCGCGCGAGCTGAGCGAGCGCGCGACGGTGAACGCGATCAATCCGGGCCCGGTAGAGGGGCCGATGTATGCTGCGAACAGCGATGAGTTCAAGGCCGGGATCAAGGGGTGGATCGAGCATGCGCCGCTGATGAGGGCGCGGCAGGGGATTGATGCTGCGGAGGTGGTGGAGGAGGCGAAGACGAGTGGGGGGAGGCCGGCGTACACGATGGAAATCGCCGGGATTGTGGGTATGCTGTGCTCGCCAGATGCGTCGTGGTGTACTGGCCAGGTGGTCTGCGCTAATGGAGGGTTGTTGATGAAATAGAAGCGGTGAGGTAGACACGCGTGCATGCGTCACGAAGTTGTTCTGAATTTCCGGTGTATATTTGCCAGGTTTGAGTTGATATATACACATATATTTGTGTCATCTGGGAGGCGGCCTGTTGTTCACGGCCGCCGCCACTGCAGGATACCTATAGGTACAGTCGGCATTGGAGCGTGCAGCAAGTCCCGTGAGAACCTGGAAGCCAGAGACAAGTAGTCGACGGGTCAGTCCGTCTTTTGGGACATGTAGTCTTCTCGTTCCTATCGTGGCCGCCAACCCTCACAGTCATGATGACCCCCTGGGGAAGAAGCTCGGGTAATTCAAAGCACCACTGTCGAGAGAAGCATCCCCGCTGAGGACAGTAACCGCCACAAATGTAGCCTCCCAACTCGGCTCTGGTTTCTCCGCAGGCCCATTCCCAAGGGAAATGGTGTGTCCTCAACACCGAGTGCACCCTCGAGAATAGTCCTTCCATAGCAACTCAAGATAGTTGTTGTCGTCCCAATTCCGCTCCCGTTGACTATCGCGTTGCTGTTGGGGTACAGAACTCACCTTTGCCATTGTCTTCCAATATACACTCTACCTTGTACAGCTTCTCAGTATTTTACTCCTCTTCCTTGCGCCGTCACTGCCGAAGGAAGACCAGTATCAGCATGGCCACAGGCATGACCACGTACGAGATGAATGACGTCCTCTTAGCCTTCCAAGAACCACCATTTTCCGCTTCGCAACAGGTCGGAACGGCGCCGTTTAGTGACCTTGTTATTTCTCAAATTGCGGAGCATGGGCCGCGGAATGTAATTTTGAAAGTCAACGAAGCTTGTGTCGCCGGACCTGTGCGAGTGCATGTCGCTGACAAAGTTCGGCTCTTCAATTCATGCGGTGGCTATGCAGCGTCCATACGGTTCGTTGAGATGTAGTAAAGAAAGATGATTTGCTTCTCTGCCTTGCCTGCGTGCATTCTTCAGTCATCAAGCGTGGAGAGGTGACCCCGAGAAATGTTCGCACCGGTGAGGTCCACACTCTGATGGACCACCCCAACAACCCCTTTCGTCACAGGGCCCCATCGAACATGTCCTCCTCCTACAGACACGAGCGATATGAACGTCGGCCCACAGAAGCGGAATGTTGTGCACCAATGCGACGGCCTGGCCCCGCGACATGCCGCTCATCTTCGCCCGGAAAAGAGAACTGGAGTTCTCTAAGTCCTTCCCAAATAAAAGCATGGCGATATGCCGAGACTGCCCAAGTTTGCAACATGTATTGAGCGTACCGGTACGAAGCTTGGGAACTTCCCGAGTGAGCACCTTCACAGAATTCGTGCCGATGGCTTTTGTATTTCGCTTGCAGCAACCAATATCAACGAGTGAGCATAATCGGGTCTGGTCATACTCCGTGACTGACTGATACGCAGACTTCGTTGGCAAACAAGCGAACGCTGAAAACCCGAGAATGACAAGGTGGGAAGTGGTGTGCCAAGCATACCAATGCTCTGAAGAGGACATCCCAAGAATCTGTGCACAAGGACGGAATAAGGAATAGAAATGTACCGAGGTAAACAAGTATTGCACTGTAGCAGCTTGGTGTTTGGCCCACAAGGCTGTGATTTATTAAATCCAAGGCCACATCACCAGACAGTGGTGCGCCTCCAAGTATGCAGCGTGTCAGCAGATATGTGGCGTGGTGCGGTCCTGCGTGACCACTGGAGCAACTAGCTCGGGGTGGGGCAGTACTGTCCGTACTTATATCCTAATAAGTGCACCTCTTCCCCCGGCAATAGCTCTCAAGCTGCTCATCATCAACCCCGCGCATCTATTCCACTCATAAGAAAATGACGGCATCATCAAACCCGGCCACAAGTGCCACGAAATGGCACGTCTACCGCTACCCACAAAAGCTCGGCACGCGCATGGTTCTCGGGAGCATCCTCGCCGAGCCCGATGACCTCAAGTCATCCCTCAACAATGAGAGCGGCAGCAAAGCATTCCCGAGCGACAAAACACAAGACGACTCACAAAATGTCCGGCAAGCAGTCCAGACCGAGCTGTCATCAACGCATGGGGGACACCTCAAAACAATGCTGCCGATATCCGCGACCGACGCCGGCAGCGCTCAGGCGGTCGTGGAAGCGCTCGACATCCACGCCAAGAGCATCGTGTTAGGCACTGCGAAGGGATACGTCGACGAGGCGCTGTCGACGGCGCCTGGCGTTACGGATTACTTGCGGAACGCCGGATTGAGCAAGGAGCTGTACATGATTGTCGGCGTGGCGACTTGTGAAAGGCCGTCTGCGGGGAACTCCGGTAGCCGGGGACAGACGGACGCGTCGGGCAGCTCGGAGCTAGAAGGCAAAGAAGAGTGTGCTTTTGCTTATCGAGTGAGGAAGTTGCAGTATTCAAGTGGTGTGGGCGAGGCCCGCGAGGCGCCTGTGTTTGGTGGATTCGAGAGCCAAGACGAGGATGTGAACTCTCTGGCGGTTTTGGATGGGCTGGCCATGCAGATTGTCGTTTGAGGCAATTGCAAAGGACCAGTATTCATGGACTTGGTTGGTGCCTTAGAGGCAATGAATAAACGGTAGATACTAGAAAAAGGTAGCCCAATGTTTTAAAAGGAGCGAGGTCATCACCAGCCGAACGCGAAACCAAGGAGAGCCTTATCTCATAACTCAGATATTCTTCTGGGAAATACCGGGGATTCCAGAGTGCTACTGGCCCGCGCCTGCGAGATAAGAAACAACTTCGACCTGCTCGAAAGTCCAACAGATCAGTTGACCTCCTGCGATGACTCTACCACTTTGTCGCCTTTCCTACCTCATCCTTCATCGCTCTGTAAATTTTCTCACGCCTGCATTATCGAGGTTTACCGACATATCAATTGCCTACTGACCAGCACGAGTACTCAACATCATACTCTTTCTTCACTCTTTGCCCAAATTTCACCTGTTATTCACCACCACCACAAAACAACATGGCCTCCAGCGACCCCTTCGACGACATCCTCCACCTGGAGCAGAAATTCTACGCCGACGGCCACCGTCTTGGCACCGCAGACGGAGCGCGCGCCGGCCGCGCCGAGGGCCGCTCCTTCGGCCTCGAGCAGGGGTTTGACAAGTTCGCCGAGGCGGGGCGGCTGTACGGGAAGGCGATCGTTTGGGCGAACCGACTCCCCTCTTCCTCCTCCTCACACAAATCGAGCGCGGAGAAGAACAAGCTGTCCGCTTTAGCCGCTGGCGGCGCTCGTCTGGAGAAAAACATCACCACGCTCCACGCGCTTGTCGAGCTGGATACGCTCGCAGCGGAGAATAGTGATGAGGCGGTCAACGATTTCGATGACCGGGTCAAGCGCGCGCAGGGAAAGGCGAGGGTCGTGGAGAGGCAGGTTGGAGAGGAGTTGGCGGGGAGGAAGGAGGGCGTTGCGGCTGCTGCGCCAGCGCCGAAAGCCGAGGAGCCCGCTGCGGCCGGAAGCTCGGGGGTGGAGTTTTGAGAACTTGCGTTGAGGATGCGCGTACGCTTTCTAGATGTCGTATCACGTTGGGACATTTTTCGTTACCCAGCGATCAGGACGAGGCACTGCGGTGCTCGTCGACCTCGGGAGTCTCTGCTCTCCTTACCCTTAGACAGTCCGAGTCTACGCTACTCTAGAGCCGTATGGTTTCCCACGACCGGCCATCTGTGGGACCAGTCTCCGTATCGAGCTGCTTTATCACTTGGTATCGTCCAACGTGGGAGGTCACTGAGCTTTCCCGCTTGCCCGAGATGGGACGAGATGGTGAGCAGCCCTATACTTCCGCGCGCCTCGTGCCAAAGCCTAACTGACCATTGGAATGGGTCCTATGCTCTCGCCCAACGGGAGGAAGCCTTTGGGCGTGGCTCTAAAGTGATGCGCTCCGTTATCAAGCTTGACCTCGCTTGACTTAGCACCCAGACCGATCCGTTTGGGAAACTTCGGATGAGGGATGAGGGACGCATTTTGCGCGTCTCCACTGCCTGACCGCCAGGCTTCACACTCGAAGCATCACGCGTGCAATAGCACGAGACTAGAAGTTTGACAAAGAATTTGAGTTCTCTATCATGTATAAGTCCTAGCGTCCCCGCCATGCCTGCCCGTCCGCCTTGACATGCTTTGCGCTGCCCGAAAATGCTTGATCCATAGCCATGGAGTCTATGCCCTGCCCGAAATATGAATTTTGCGATCGAAAACCGAACGTCGTAGTAAACCAGGGTATCGTATCCTGCCTCGCAAACCATACGCAAAATTGGACTGATGTAACCACCCCTTAAGGCCAACTTCCAAATCTCAATATCCCTTTTCAAAACCCGTTCCTTCCTAACTCAAGTATCCAGCGCGCTTCGAATCGTGCGCGCAATGCCAGCATCGAGCCATTGCTAGATCCTAGTTGCCCAAGACTCTCTTCACTGCGATGAGATGTCGGCTATGACGGATTACGACTCGATGTGCTGGTTTGTATTGATATGTGTTGTGATCCGATGATAGGCCATCCGATAGATAGCCGATCTGGTTACCATAATTTTAGACAAGGTTGTGTGCGGAAGTTCCCCCTGTGCTCTGGTGTTCTCGTTGTCGGGCCATTGGGATGCTCAGTCCACTCTGTTGGTAGCCAGAGTCCATCCTGGGTCGAAGGTCAACAAACCAAATGTCCCGCAACGGGTTCCAGAGCTTGCCTATTGGATGCACGGCTAAATGTTATGCTTTGGAGAGTCCTTGGTCACAATATGATCCGTCGTCAAACTCATTGAGTGGACAACAGTCTCCTCAGGCGAAGCTTTTGTGCTCATCAGCACCGTCGTCGAGACCCAACTTGTTGCGTCCACTCGCGCGCGCTTGTTTGAGTTCGCGCATCATGAACTCATAGGTGACCATCGTGACCGTGGCTGCCGGCACCGCACGCATCATGTTCGTGCCCATGCCCGCGTAGAAAGCCTTCCAGCCCTCCTCGCGAAGGATCGTTCGGGCAGTCCGTACGATACCCTTGTACTTCAAGGGGTCTGGCTGCTTCACGGCACTCTCGGGGGCCACTGTCTTGGTTGCGCCTCTGATCTTGAGTCCTGGAATACCTCCTACACCTCCGCCGACACCATCCATGGCCAATTCGACACCAGGCATCGGCCGGCGCTGGGTCTGAAGTCGTGTCCGGATCACCTCGTGAGGATAGGTCGCGCTACTGGCCAAGATTTTGGAGATGATAGACGCGCTCAGAATGCCAGCCCACTCTGACTTAGCACTGGTTTTGCTGCTGGCAGGCGCCTCGCCCATGCTCTGACCCGTGAACCTCATCCTCAAATACTCGTATACTGGAAACTGCACAGCCACGTGGGTCAAACCCAGAAGAGCCGGTGAGAGACCCGAGTAGAAGGCCCTGATTCCCTCTGTGGTGTACATTTTCTTAGCCGCATCGAGCGTAGAGTGGTAGTAACCGTGCATGTGCATCGTAGGTCTCGAGGTTGGGGTGTTGGAGGCTTTGGGAAGGTAGGAGAATTGAGTCCTGTCGTGTCGGCCGGTCTGGGACATGAGGCGGGTCTTGATGACCCAGATGGGGTTGGTGACAATGGTGCTGCTTGCGCCTGCTACAATCGAAGACCAGAAGTTGACGACAAAGGTATTGTCTGCGAAAAGTCAGCCAGCTGGAGAGGGAACACTCGATGGCGCCTCCGGAGGGACTATTCCGCACGTACCGTGATACGGACTCAATGCCCGCTTGCTCTTGTTGTAGACGGTGAACCATACAGCCCAGGTTGGCAGATAACCCAGTATAATAGGACCCAGACCTCTGTACATGCCGCGCACGCCCTCATCCTTCCAGATGACCTTAGCGGTACCTCCGAGACCATTGTACATCTTGGCCTGGCCCACGTGCCGGCCGCTGTTGAGGTGCGCCAACCCGCCCTGTGCCTGGAGCTTTGTCTTGATCACATCGAGGGGACAGGTCACTACGCCTGAGGTGAAGCCTCCTACTGCGCCGGATATGGCATTGAACTGAGACTCGTAAGCTTGGGCTGCCCAGCGCTCGAAAGCGCTGATGTGGACTGTTGGGCTGTGCATGGTGTCGAGAGAGGCTGTCGTGGACTGAGAAGGTGACATGGTAGCGACACTGGCAGGGGCAGTGTGCCCATCATCTGCTGGCGGTGAGATGGCTGATTGTTGTTGTTCTTCTAGCGACATTCCTTTTGCTTGGTGAAGGAAGACCACGATGGAGTTCAGATGTAGGTGCCTGGGTTGTTGCTGCAAAGGTGGCTAGGCCGGCCTGTGGAAGAATAGAGCTGCGTAGGAGATCAAGCAAGGAATGTCTGGTGGCTTAGGTTGCGACAGATCGGTAAGGTCGGAGAGAGCCTGAAGTGCATGTGAGAGGTCTTGAGGATGGCGATCGAGGAGGGGTCCCGGTGTGCGGGGAAGATTTCCCACGCAGAGGCCGTGACGACAGCAGCTAGCGCTTCAAGGCCATTGACCTTTGGTGTCACTTCTGGCTCCAGATACACTTGAGGATAGAGAGATGGAAGAAGGTGAGGACAGGAGAAGCTGTACCAGTAGTCCAAAATGGTGGTACTTCTGAGGCTACAGAGGAGTGGGGTGGGTTTTGTGGAGTGGAAAGTTGGTGGTGTGAGGAATGAAAGCGCGGCGCAAAGCGACACCGGGATGACGGCACAAGGATGTACCTATGTACCTATTGACAATCCTGTAATCCCTGATACAGAGGAGGACTTTGGTGAGCTGATTTGGCACATCTTATTTGTCTTGTTTCTCCGCAGTTGTAAGCACAAAAGGAATTCTTTCCAATGTAGGTAAACAGTTGGTTTATACAGATTTCAACTCTGCCCATTCTACACTCACTTTGCCGCTCATGTGCAGTAAAAAGACATTGCAAGGAAAGTCACTTGAAGTCACTTGCAAAAGGTTTCATGGCAGAATGTCGGATTATGTAGCTTAACACATCCCTGTCATCTGCTTCTCCGATTTATTCCATGGGAAAGGCAAGTACTCCAGGTGGTCTGTGCACACTATTACCAAAGCCTGGCCTCTCATTGACTGCGCGTGTATTTTGAGACTTTGACTTCATGACCCGAGCTTCACTTCGACATCCACTACCCGACACACCACCAAAGGAGAAGCTATCAGCAAAGCCCCTCAAACTCACATCTACAACCTCGAAACCCCCACAAGATGTCCTATGTCACTCTTGCTCCCTTCATCACCAAGCGTCCTTGGTTGACCAAGGCCCTCCAACCCCTCGCCAACTGGTACGCCAACGCCGCCGGCTACCGCCAGCTGGGTCTTCGGTACGTTTTGCGCTGCTCGCGTCTCTTCACCTTACCTCTGTGACCATTGGCTAGCTCAGGAATTCCCCTTTACCGATCAATCGCTCATTGCGCCTGCCCGCATGCGTGAATTGAAGCTCGGCCCCTTCCAACAAGGCGCCTACTAACAATGTGCCCTCTACTCACAGCGCCGATGACCTGATCCCCGAGGAGTCCGAGACCGTCCAGACTGCCCTCGCCCGCCTCGACGCCAAGGAACGCTACGACCGCATCTTCCGTATCCGCCGCGCCGTTCAGTGCTCCATTTCTCACAAGCTGCTCCCCAAGGCCGAGTGGACTAAGGAGTCGGAGGACGCGCCCTACCTGCTTCCGCTCATCAAGATCATCGAGGCCGAGGAGGCCGAAAAGTCCGCCCTCGACACGATGACTGTGTACGCTAAGAGCAAGCACTAGGAAAGCGCCGCTTCGCAAACGCAACAAGTGGACAGCAGCAGCAGCAGCGGAGGCCTTCTTGTTGCCAGCGGCATCGGCAGTGGTGTTAGAACTATTGCGCAGATGGCGGTGACGGCGGAGAAGGGGCAGAAGCAGAACGAGTTGACATATGAGCAGCAGCAGTTGTTGGAGATGGAAGAGACGCAGTCGCTGGCATATTTGGAGGAGACTGCGGAGGAGCGTGCGGAGCGGGAGCGTGAAGAGGAGCGCAGGGAGAATGATCTGGTGGGTCGCATGGCGGATTTTCGGTACCACGACGTCGTCAGGCCTGACGGCACGAAGCGCAGGGAAGATCAAGCCGACATGCTCCTCCGCCTGTACGGTTGTTACTGGGGGGGCATCAACTGGGATTATCTGAACGAGCAGGAGTTGCTCGAGGTCGACAGACGGCGGAAAATCATCCAGGCTCATCGGGCTGCTCTCCGGGCTAGAGGCTTGGATCCTGGTGAGACCTTCACTTTCCCTCCCGGGCAAGCGTTCAGTCCTGATTTCTTCGAGAAACGGTACATGAAGAGCACCAATGGCAAGGGGTCGTTCCGGACCAAGCTTGCGTCGTACATCGGCATTGGCAAATAGACTACCTTCACGGTTCTTAGACTCTGCATTTTCTCTTGGGGTGTGTCCAGGCAACGGAAAAGATGGGACCTCCCTTCAGACGCTGTTCTTTCAATACATTGCAGTACCGTTCTTTCCTTGTCTTGCCAGAGCTGTGCTTTCTTACAGTGCGATTTTAAGGTGCATTGGCAGTGGGCAAAGACGTAACAGTTTTAGCCACTTAATTTGCTTCTTGGACCTGAATCTTGGACCTGAATGTAAAATGTGAATCGCAAGCGAAACATCGCAGTTCACTTCAACAGTAAAACAACATCCTTCTAAAGCAATCAAAATACACTAATCTTGCAAAGTCACAAGCCACCGAGCTAAGGAGTACCAGAGCTGGTAGTATGTAGGTATATAAATTAGTCACTTTCTCCCACAGTCCAGCCATATCAGCCTACACTGTGATGATCAACGCCTATCAATATGTCCAGATGCCTAAAAGTGACCCAAACCGTTCATTCCCAAACCTTCATCCTGGCGCCACCGCTGCGCCCATGCTTCCACTAAGTTAATGTCATTGACTATGCACAAGAAGTTCTTTTCCGAAGTCATGGCTCAAGCCTTGGGCTCCAATGCATGCTTGCTCACCCTCTTTGTCCCGCCCCTTCTTTCGAGTCCAAGTCGCAACATGAGAATGTCAGGTACGAATAGCCATACTATCAGACCAACCAAGCAAGCGATGACCAAAAACGCCCGGAGAGGGCAGCAACTTGCAGTCTTGTTGCAGGAGTTTGTTCGCAAGGAATGAGGTAGTCCTCATCGGTCCGCGAGTCAAGACGCTGGGGAGAGAGAAAGGGGCCTCCTGGACAATGTAACATGACATTGATTCCAGTTCTGAGAAACGTTGAAAATCCTCTCCGAAGCTAGGGGCGACTAGAAGGGCTGAGTCCAACAGCAGGAGAAGCTCACGCATCTCTTGCGCCAGGATACCTCCGTCGGCTGCAAGATTGGTATGTCGAAATATTTGATGTATGGCGAAGAGTATAATGGATCCTTGATGATAATAATGAAAAGGGGGTCAAGATTCCCAAATCCCACCGGAACTCCGTTTTGGTGGTAAAGCCCGCATGCCATCATCGATCAAGGGTATGTAAGTATGTGGCGTCCGTCCGTCCCCTCTGGTCGTATGTTTCATGCGCTTCGTACAATGCCCGCATCAACCTGCCGTCAGACGTCGTTGCATCGGGCTGGTTTCAATAAAGTCGCGATCGCAGCAAAGAGGTTCATGTCTAGTGTAATCCCGGGAGAAGCGAAAATACAATGCATCCGGTCCGGCGCTCATGCATTGCCGGGTTTCTCGTCCGTGTCGATGTGCCAAACCACGTAGTTGGGCAGACCGTAGACCTGGTATCCAGCTCGTTTGGCCATCTTCGCAAAGCCTTCTGTCTCGGCTTGGTTCTCAAAGGCATATGCTGGGAAGTTGATGCCTGCCAATTTGTTAGCCCTGGGTGCCAGTCTGCGATTTGCAGGATGAGAGTCACTGACCTGATCGGTGCACATCTGCTTTCACCACAATGTTCACGCCGCCAATACCATCCAACTCGAGCTCAACGTCCTTGTTGTCCCGCCAGTCACCCATCTTGGCCATGTAGGTGCGCCCAGTATCGTATTGCTTGTACCCTGTAATTCGACCATTAGCGGCCGGAAGGTTGCAGGAGTGAAAAAAGGTGCGACTTACCTTCAGCGAGAACAACATCTTTGTCCAGCTTCGCGGCCAACTTACGGCCCTTAGCTGACTCGACCCACGAGTTGTAATCGACTGTAGAGGGGTCAGCAGGGTATCTTCGGCGGCATGGTTCGCCAGACGATCTTACAGCGTCCCTCAATATCAACACCATCTTCGTAGCGATGGAACCAGACATCTGTGCATAATCAGCATATTGCCCGGTGGTCTGCATCTAACGCAAACTTACTTGGTACTAGGATATCCCTGTCGTGTGCAATAAAGTCCTCGATGATCTCCTTGGGGTTGTCGACAATGTCAACGTCCCGCCAGTAGACCCAGGAGTGGTCAGGCTTCAAGGCGGTGGCCAAAAGGTAGTTACGAGCCCGGCCCATGGCCTTTCGGCGCGGCCCTTGTGCCGCGAAGCCGTGGCGGTCCTCGACACTCTGGCTCAGCTGGAACCCAAAGTCCTTCTCGACGACCATGGCATTTCGGAAGGGTATCTTGTCAGGGCGCTTCTGAATCCTGTCGAGCTCCATAGCTAACACGGCCATCGTGTCGTCTGCGGAGTCTCCAACCAAAAAGGCAATATCTATAAGGTCGTGCGGGTATGTAAGCTCGGCAAGGAGCTCGAAATATTTGGCCAGGTAAGGGGCGGCATCTTTCAGGGGGGTCAGGATAAGAATGCGCTCCTGGTTCTGCAGAGCGTTCTTGGTGGACTTGATGGGGTTCAGGTCGACGTGCTCGATGGTGGAAGAGTTGACTTCTATTGGCTTATGGTGGTTGAACAGGACCGGGGTCTGTAGGTGTTTATTCCAGGAGACTTGCTCGTTCAGGGACATCTCCATGGGTGACTTCGAAGGGCCCCAGCAGTAAAAACTGTACAAAACGCATAGCATGATCAGTAAGGAGAACATGGGGCAGGTAGTAGAAGGTGGACCGACCTTTGCATCTCTGATGCTGACGTGCTGATGCCGCGCCAGAACAGCAGCATCACGCCGGCGACGGCAACACATAACAGAAACCTTGTTCTCGTCAAAAAGGCCCATACAGCTCTTGTTGGTGGTAGGTTGGCCCTGGCGACCTTCCAGTTGATTCCACCCTTTGGGAGAAGCATCTTCAAGCAAGGTGGGTGGCCCGCGACACCACCCAAAAAGGGACTGGCGGGTGGTCAACCGAGGCCAAGCAGCGAACAGTTGTGTCGCGATGCGTCGCCGTGTGGCCGGGGCGAAAGTGGTCCCGTCGTGTCGGATTCAGGTGTGGCGAGTAGCACGGCGGGTGTCTTGCGAGAATCGTGACGGTGGCACGTCGCCGGGGCGTGGCAGTCTTGCAGACTGTAGCTAGTGTTGTGACCGAAGAACTGTAGAACTAGGGACCACAAGCGTGACGTGGACTGGCAGAGCGCACGGATTTGTCGAGGTCGGGAAGGGGGACGCGGGGCGAAGGGAAAGCCAAGCAATGTTTCGGGCGCGAACCGGAGACGTAGACAGTGGGAAAGAGGCTGCGCAATAGTGGGTTCTAAAGTTTGGAATTATCGTCATAAGTTTTGAGGTCGGTGCCGGTCGGTGCGTGGCGTTAAACAACCTGGATTCAGTGATAGTGAGATAGGGAAGCGAGGTGCAACTTGCAGCAATTCGCCTAGCGGAATGTCCCTAGCACCATCGAAATTGAGCGAGGTCTGGTTCTTTCACTAGCCGGGATCATCGATGCTTGTCCATGGGCAAGCCGCAATACGAGGAAGGTCGCTGCCGCCCAGCAGGGTTCAGTGCATACATGTGTGGTGTTATAGTACCTTGATACGGGACCTAGGAGGTTGAAAAGGCTGGCACAGGCATGTGCTATTATATAGCTTTTATATTGCACACCATCTTCTTGCTTCTGGGTCTACGACGATGCTTGTATCGTTAGAGTCGGGTGACGGTTTGAACAGACAGGGCCGTTCCTGTTACTCGTCTATGTATCATGGTCGTACTGAAAAGGATAGAATGAAGAGCGGAGGTGCATGACGGCTTTGCTGCCACAAATGCTACGCTAAGCTGCCGTTTTGTGGCCGGGCTTCAACCGCCTTTTTTGGACAAGAACGTACCTACCTTATGTACCCGCCTAATTAATATCCAATTACGTTCTATGACGATTCGTTGCATCCTCAGTGTAATGGCGGGAATATCTTTTGCTATAACTGGCCCAAACTGGGTTGAAGCAGTGTCCAGTGACACTTCACTTCTCTAGCTATGGATGGTTGTTGCAACTTGCAAGTCAAGGCACTTCTTACGGATGCCACTAAATACCACAAGGCTACCTACCTAGGTACGCAATGAGACGGGAGCTATTGCTACATCGTTGTCTCTCTCCTTGCGCTGGCCTTCATTGAACTCCCAAAAGCGGCTCCAGGGATGAAGCTCGCACAAATCACGTCTTACCAGATGCAGCTCTGCAGGAAGATGCCGCCATCCCAGACTTTTGGAACCAAATGCGCAGTACATCTTGATGCGAGAGCTGGGGAAGCCAAGAATGAGGGAACACGTGAGTTGGCGGCTTACAGGCGCCGTGTAGACGCTGCGCATGTCATGTCCAGGGCGCGTTAATCCTCCCGCTGCTTAGGTACTGCTCACCTACTTAGTAGGTGTCCTGCAAACTACCCCGCTCTCTATTGCAGTCTTGTCTTTTGATTTTCAGTGGAAGATAATAAAGAAAAGCACCTTTGTCTTCTGCCATCTACACTATTGTCACCACTTCGTTGTTGGCCGTTAAGACTTCATTCTCACCATTGATCGTGTGACGTTGGCAGCCTACTAGCCAACCTTCTTTCTTGCCTGGATGCCGGGGCACCGGCCGCTGTGTGATGATCACGAGCAAAGCACCCCACAGCTTCTTCATTTCTTCCATCGAGAAGCTTACAAAGCCCATCCCGCATCGTCAGCTTTCTGCTAGCAAGAAATACCACCGTCTTTTTTATCCATCGCCGACACTTGTCGCAACATTCACAATGTCGAGCCGGCGATCAGCCCGTCTTAGTGCTCAGGCTGAGGCACAACCTGCCAGCAAGATCATGGCGCCTCCACCTGCACCAGTCCCAAAGTCTCGCAAAAGAAAGGCCCCATCAGCATCAGCATCAGCAGCAGCAGCAGTCGAATATGGTGACGGCGAGGCGCCATCCACACCCAAGAGACGCTCTCAGACATCCACTTTCCCTCCAGCAACACCAACTCCCAGCGCAGTTGGCCTCATCGCTGAGCCCGCCGCCTCGGCAACCAGATCTGCCTCTGCCACAACAACTCCCAAGCCTAAATCCCGAGCCGTAGCCCGTCTCGCCGATCCCAAGGGCACCAACGCGACCCTCGTCTCCCCAGAAACATCTCGCGTTATCACCAACCCACCCGTTAAGGAACCTCCCACTCCCACCAAATCTACAACAGCCACTCTTCTCAACAAAGCCTGCGCGCACCTCATCGCCACCGACGCGCGGCTCCAATCCCTCGTCAAAGCCCACCACTGCCGCATCTTCTCTCCAGAAGGCCTGGCTGAGATCATCGACCCCTTCGAAGCCCTCGCCTCGGGCATCATCTCGCAGCAAGTCTCCGGCGCCGCCGCCAAAGCCATCAAGGGCCGCTTCATCGCACTCTTCGATCCGGCGGTGCAGGCGCCCGCGACGACCACCACCGCGAGCAGGAAGTTCCCCACGCCGTCGCAGGTCGCGGCGACGAGCGTCGAGAAACTGAAGACCGCGGGCCTGTCGCTGCGCAAGGCCGAGTATCTGCAGGGCCTGGCGCAGAAGTTTGTGGACGGCGAGCTGACGGCGGCTATGCTGGCGGAGGCGCCGTACGAGGAGGTGCTGGAGAAGTTGTTGGCTGTTCGGGGCCTGGGAAAGTGGAGCGTGGAGATGTTTGCGTGCTTTGGGCTCAAGCGGATGGATGTGTTCAGTACTGGGGACTTGGGTGTTCAGAGGGGCATGGCGGCGTTTGCGGGTCGCGATGTATCGAAGTTGAAGGCGAAGGGTGGTGGGAACAAGTGGAAGTATATGAGCGAAAAGGAGATGCTGGATATGGCGGAGCCGTTTAGTCCGTATCGGAGTGTCTTTATGTGGTATATGTGGAGGGTCGAGGAGACGGATATCAGTACATTGGAGTAGGGGATGCCTTTGGTCTTCTACATCAGCCCTACGGTTTTCGAATTTGTCAACACGGTACACCATGCTAAGAACATGTTTCCTTTATATCAGGGGGTCCAATGAACGCTGGCATAGGTCTTTGCTGAGCCATGCCTGGGGGAGTATGGCTGCTTGTCAGGCACAGCGCTCGATCTCTCGATCTCTTCTATGGGTCAATTTGTGTACAGTGGCTATTGTTGCAGAAGTTGACGGTCAGCGAGATGAACAAGCGCGCCTAAGCAGATATGTAAGAGAAAGGCCATTTATTTCCCAATTGGGATTTTCAAGGACAAAGCCTGGGCCAGGTGTTTCCACATGGTGACACTACGCATCGTCACGGCTGGCCACCCTCCAACAAACATCTGAAAATAGCACTGGACATGTGTCTTGCCTCTATATTGCACAGGCTGTACACATGTAGAGCACAGATGCCCACGTGGCAAGATGTGCATGATCAACGGACACTGCATACCTGCTATATATACACCGGCACTGATCAGTGACTAGGTACAGATCAAAAGGTTAATATGGCTAGTGCCTGTATCATGTTGCCGGTTTTGACCACTTGGATCCTACTCGGGTGCTATGTAGTTCATGTGTTGCTATGACCGAGGACCACGTGGACGACCTTGTAACGTTCCCAGGTCGGGCGTCAGAAGAGCACATATTTGTATGTTGATCAAATCATCATACAAGCCTCTTTGAATAGATACGGAAACTGCATAGATGGACAGATTGGTATGAAATCCAGCTCCTAGTCTATCGGTTGGGTATTCATATTTGAAGCACTTGTGAGTACCTAGCTCTGGGGATGTGCAAGGCTGTAACAATTTGGACAACGAGCCTGGCCTCCCCTAGTTTTACCTCAGATAATGCTGTTTTCAGTCGGCGTATAGTCACGCTGTGAAGAACATAGTTTGCAGTGCCTATCCGCCCTAGCACAAAGCCTTGCGAACAGGCTGGTGACCACGTTGCCCATCAATTGGTCACGTCACACTGGGGACGGCCATATGGGAAATCGTCAAGTTTAGTTGGCATCCGTGAGAACGCCGAGCTCTAGGTCTCGTTCGTCCAACAACGTGAAGCAGACGTGCTATATCACTGACTTATCTGGCAAGTGTGTCCTCCGTCCATTTCGATTTGGACCAATTCTTTTCCAAACATGACCACCAAAAGCTCGTCTACAATCGGATTATCGCGTGTGGTGTCTTGGGCCCGACCAAGACCTGGGCCGATGTTCTCCAGATCATGCTAGCTTGCTCTGATGTTGAGAGCTGAGTGCCTCCGCGGCCAACACCACAGTCGCCAACTCGTGTCCTAGCCACCACAAACAATATTGAAACCACACCACATGCCAGCCTGCCCATTATCACCGCGCGCCCCCAGGCCTCGGCGGTCGATCTCTTCGCCTAGCCACCCAATGAACTTGAGCAATGATAGCCTATTCGGTACCAGCTATGCGGATCCCCCGCACCACAAATTTTGCATTATCAGGAAAACGGGAAAAAGGTTTAGTGAGAATTGTTGGCATGCCAATCAGGCGAAAAGTAGAAAGAAGGTTTGGTAGAAGACCGGCGCGGGGCTGGTGTCTTCAATTATGCCCTGCCTCTTCCTATCGAAATAACCTTTTGATTTTTCCCAAGCGAAGTCACTGCCAAAGCAGCGCCGTGCGTCGATCCCGTCGCACTCGCTCGATGCAGACCCCAACGCCTCATTGCGCAAACCGAGACAAACATCGTCAGCGGCAACGAATATTTGGTACCACAGACTTTACTGCAAGCCTTTGCTGCCCTCGCAGTCCCAGAGTAGAAAGACAGCTTGAGCGAGGGGCCAAGATTCCGTGACACAAAACGGCGGCCTAGCTTGCCGGCGTCCCGACAGCAGAAGGGCGTCTGTCTACTAGTATATAATAGTACTTTACAGTCGGAAGGTCGCATGCATGCCATAGTACGGAGTACAGTACATTACCCATCACATGAGAAACGGGTAACAGCTATTTCCGTGTGAGGGGATAGTAAATAAAGTTTTTGGGCTTGCGGATGCTTGCAGTCGCGAAACGTCCCCTCGGTCACCCTCCACCTCTCTGTGGGAGGGACGCTTGTCCGACTTGACGGATCAGGTGGCTGGGGCAGGGGTTGTGGTGCCCGTCGTCCATCGTCACTTGACGAGCAGAAGAGTCAAAACAAAAAAGCTGGGCCAGCAACGAGTTTCACTTGTCCCCACCGCGCGTTCGTGGGCCCATGACGGCGACGCAAAAGCTGTGGTCTGGTCGCATGTGGTCTCTTTTGACTCACCTCGGCCAACACGTTGCAGCGAAGGTCATGTGGGAGAGCAGTATGCTGCTGTGTATTGTGAGGCAGGGGTTTTTTTTTTTTTTTTTTGCGACATGGGGTTGATTGATTGTGGCGACGGGTTCCCAGATGGGCTGTTGTTGTTTCCTCTCTCGGGCGTGTACTCTCGTCGTCACCGGGAGTGGCGGGGCCGGATGAGAGAGGGGTGGGGGGCAAAAAGAGAGGTCGTGAAGCCGGCGCACAAGAGTGATGTCGGGCGGGTCTTGCCGTGGAGTTTGTCCGAAGCCGCGCTCTGACAGGATCGAGTTTGCATCTGTGTATGTGTCGCCGCAGACCTTGGGGCTGTGGTTCTACAGACCGCCAGACCGCACGCTCCTCGACCAACATTGCCGTGACAGGTGGTGGATGTTTGTTTGACGTTGTGGTTGGGACAAGGCTGACGGCGCATTGGGAACCAGCCCCGTCAAGTCAGCCTCGGGCTCGGGCTCGCTCAACGGGCCAGCCTTGCCAGCCAAGGCATATGCGTACGGAGCTTCGGGGGTTCGTGGCGGGAAACAAAGTCAAGGCTGTCGAAGAACAGGAAACACCAAGGGGTGATTCATCTGGCGTTGAAGCTTGGTTCGAGGAGAGTCTCATCAAGGTGCCCAAAGTGACGAAATGCTCGCCAAGAGAAGAGTTCGGTTTGAGAGTGTCGCAGAAGACAGGCCAGGCTGACTCGCAAGACCTGGAGGTTTGGTGTGAGGTGTTGGTGAACCAGGCCTGACTCCAGTATCACCCGTCAAATGCACATGTTCGTGAGCACCTTGATAAATGGGGCTGGGCAGCTTTGAAGATCACTGATGAAAGACGATCATTTTGACAGTTATCGAGGGACAAACAGAAATGTTGGTTTGCTTGCCCCGAGAAACACAGACTGCCCACCTGCGCAGCCCCGGCCGTCAAACTTGATGAGCCGAGCCGAGCCAAGCCACTGAAAGTTTTCTAGAATGAGACTTCATGATGTCGCTGGAGTGGAGTTTGTACCCAATTTTGTCATCAGGCCGGGATTTCACATAAAGCAAATATCCGACGACAACGATTTTGTCGGTGAGTTTTGCCAGACATCGGCCTCAGGCTGGCTCCCTCCAAACACCAACAGGGGACGGCCATGCAACATCAGCAGAGCCCCCAGAGCTTGCAATATCCATTGACCAATCAACTTGGTGACCTCCCGAACATCCAGCTTGCCCAGCTCGGCCGGAGGCGGGAGGGTGTGCGTGTATCCTTGGCAGCAAGTAAAGCCCATCTCCAAGCAGCGGCACGCAAGATGAGAGAACCACTTTTTTGCTCGCAGTAATTACAACATTGAACAGGATCATGATGAACCCATTCACAATCGATTAATGTCACCTGCCCCGTGCGCCGGGTGATTTGAGATAGACTCTCATATGTACTATAGGGAAATTGAAGGGGGGAACGGACGGGTGAGGTGTAAGTGGTTTTAACGAGATACGCTTGCTTTTCAACACAGCGATTTCATGGCGGCGGTCGCGCCGATGGCGACCGAGGTGGACAGACCTGAACGCCGAAGATTTCTCTCGTATTGGTATTGGTACGGGAGGCAATATGTCGGCAGTCAGGCTAGACGAGACCACCGAGCAAAGGAAATTCATGCAGACTGCCTCGCACCACTTCCCTTCTTATCTGTGCACCGTTATCGTGTACTTTAGTATGGAGCAGGTGTGTGTGTACAGTAGCGTGGGGAGCTATAGCTGTTCCCCAAGCCGCTAGTATTGCGAAAATGCAAGACACTGGACGGTACCACTCGTATCGGGGGAAAAAGCGTGTGGCCAGAGGGACGGCAGTGCCAATCGCTTCGGCCTACCTAACGTAGGTAACATTAGCCGTGGCGGAATCATGAAGTGATGATGGAGATGCATTCTGAATCCATGGGACGCTGTTCTGATATTGAGTATTTACTTGTATTAGCACCGAGTACGTTTGTACTTGAACGGTCGACTAGGCAAGTTACCCGGAACTTGGCACGGAGTAGCGGGAAAGAAAAGGGCAGCTCCCAAAGAAGACTTGACGGCATCCACTAGCCAAGGATCTCGGGCAGATTGGGCCTAGTGTTTTTAGTAGCCGTGCAAGCTACAGAAGTGTTGTCTTGGACATGTATTTTAGTGTTTCGTCCCAGCTTTCTGAGGAGCTCGTGTCGCCCATTTTGACATTTTCCTTGATATGGTCCGACGGTCGTCCGTACATTAAGACTTATCAAAGTCTCGCTAGTGTTCAGAGATGTGATTCGGCAGTGAAGTTCTCGTACTCTGTACAGTACTGTAGTAGTGAGATGGCGATGGTAATGAGATGTAGGATGGTTTGTTGTAGTAAGCAATGTTCAATCTCGCGTGTGTAATTGCGGCTCCAATCAGGCTAGTCTGCCCGGATCAACAGGCACAGAAAAGAGTCAAGTAAAGGCTGGGGTCTGGATAGCCGGCATTGAAGGGAGTCAGGGACTCGTAATCGGCCAGTACCGAACATCCACGCCTCGGGCGATGATTCCGTGGGCGACGCGTCCAGTGAAGACGATGATGAGTCTGCCAACCTGCCAGCCTGCCTGCTTGAGTGGAATTTTCGGAGCAGTGGCCTACCCACACTGCTGACTGTTGGGCGAAGGCATATCTTCATGTCTTTCAAAAGTGCCTGAATGGAAAGATTGCTGCTGTACGGTATTGTAGCAAATGAGTGCTTGCAGATCGATTGCTATCAAGCGCAAGATGCCGTTCTTCCCGGTTCCATGTCGCCCAAGTGGACACCATTAGGAACTGCCCACGCCGTGATCAGCACAAGATTGGAGCCAGGGTGGCTGGGCCTTCAGAGCACAGTGGATGAGGCCCCACAAGACGATGTTTTCTGATAGAAATATCGACGGCGGCTGTGTTGGCGACGATAGCATTGGTGAGAAATGATTGCAAAGGTTTTGTGGTTCTAGCATAGCAATAAAGTAGGCGGATCGTGGAGGTGGAGGATACTGTTGACTGTAGTAGTCCTTAGGTAGTCTGTATGAATAGGCGCAGTGGGTGCCACACACCCCGGCTTGGCTTGACGGTACTTTGGTACTTAGGTACAGTAATGGGATGCCCCTGCAAGAAGCTCCACCATCTGCATATGTTCGAGACACGCCCCCCACCAGAGACCTCTGCAAAGCCTTGGTTTCTCGCCCGGCGAAGCAATGTAACTGAGGGCCAACTGAGGAGACGGAGAGAGTGCTTGCTCATGAATTGTGGAGGCGTGAATGCAGCGGATCCAGCAAATCGAGTGAGTGGGTCTCTGGCCTTGATTTTGAATGAGCTGGGCCCCCCCTGTCGTTTCCCACCCCTGTTCCCCATCCTCCCCCTTTCTCCTGCCATTTTGCAAACCTGCACCTTGCCTGACGCCTCATTTACTTCCTTCGTCCCTCCCAAACTTCCAATCGTCCATACCCAAAACTCTTCTCTCCTCGACTTTCTTGTTTCTTTCTCCTTCCATTCCGTTCTCGACACTCGCTACTGTCAATATTTCACTTGGCGTGGAGGACCTCTCAAGAGAAAGAACCGTCTTACTTACTACAACTACGCGTAATTTCATACCCTCCTCCAACCCGCCTCGCCCCTTTTCTCTTCTTCCAACCAGAGATCCCATCTTCAGGAATTCTACGCCACCCAACAACCACTGGAATTCTTCTTCACACATCACACATCTGTAAGTACGAGACATAAAACAATTGCAACGGAGACACAATCCGCTTGCCGCTTCCCCCCCCCCCTGGCCCACCAAATTGTCCACCTAAAATCGATTGTTTTTGTTTTGGCGCTCGACGGAGCCACGGCAACCGTGCCCGGCCTAACCTGACCCGACTCGACTACTATCGCGACTGCCGACTTCGTTTATTTTTGGACCTGGATTTTTTCGGGTCGTATTTCGAATACATTCCTCACCGATACTGGGAAGGAACCAGACGGCATCAATTGGAAGACCGAAGAGCAAGCGGGGCAACCTATTCTGCATCTTGGACTGCCCATCAACCCTCGTGTGCTCGATTCCCCTGCGACAAAAGACACTTTTGGAATCACTCATCACTCCACATCATCAATACAATCTGCTGCTGCAAACCGACTTGGACATCGTCTTCTCATCTTCGTCAGTCAATTGACTAAGTGACGACACACTCATCAATCGCCAATACTCTTTCTACGTCAATTGCGTTTCTGGCCCTCCGGAGTCTGGATTTCCCTCTGCACATTTCTTACCACAACATCGAGCGCAGTCAACACACCACGACATCCTGCTAACCACTGTAATTCATTCAGCTCCGGCAAAATGTTCAACAAGTTCGCCATCTCTGCCCTCGTGGCCGCCACTGTGGCTTCTGGTATGTCCATGAATCCCGTTTTTTTCATTGCGTAGCACGAGGCAAGTGCTTCACGGGGTATGAATCCATTTCACTAACCAATTTCTTCCCTATAGCCCAGTCCCGCTGCTCTTCTGCCGCCTTCACAATCACCGCCGCCACCGACGCTGCTATCGCAAGCTGCACGACCATCACCGGTGATGTCATCATCTCCCCCGATGCTGGCGGCTCCGTCGACCTGGGTTCCGTCGAGAGGATCACCGGAAGCTTGACCGCCGAAAGCTCCACCCTGATCACCCTGACCGCTGGCTCTCTGACCTCCATCACCGACACCTTCACCCTCAACAACCTCACGGCCCTCTCCACCCTGAGCATGCCTGTTCTCACCAGTGTTGGTACCATCGCCTGGACCACTCTTCCCGCTCTGGGTGAGCTGACCTTCACCGCCGGTGTCGATACCGCTACCTCTGTCACCATCGGCGACACCCACCTGAGCTCCCTGGCTGGTCTCAGTGACACCCTCACTGCTGTCGGCTACATGGACCTGAACAACAACGGCCGTCTCCAGACCCTGGACCTGGCTCTCAAGTCCGTCAGCGACCGTGTGCTCCTCCAGGCCAACGGCCAGCAATTCGCCGTCTCGATGAACGAATTGGTCTGGGCTGCCAACCTGACCATCGCCAACGTTACCACTTTCCTGGTCCCTGCCCTTGAGACCATCAACGGCTCTCTCCGCTTTGACTCCAACTACTTCACCAGCCTCTCGTTCCCCAACCTGACCAGGATTCAGACCGGCGACTTGTCCCTTATCAACAACGCTGACATGACCGAGTTGGACTTGCCCTCTCTGACCAACGTTGGTGGTGGTGTGACCATTGTCAACAACACCGCTTTCCAGAATCTGTCTATACCCCTTCTGGCCGATGTCAGCGGTGCCGTCACCATTGGCGGCAACTACACCGAGTAAGTCGAGTTTCCCTGTTACTACCAGTCTTGCCATACCTGCAAATGCTGACCATGCAATGCACCCAGCGTCTCCATGCCCTCCATCGAAGACGTTGTTGGCACCTTCACCCTGACCTCTACCGCCGACATTACCGATGAGTGCACAGCCCTCAAGAGCTTCGCGCCTGAGTCCCAAGGTGGAAACGGCAACATCCAGGGCAAGTTCACTTGCACTTCCAACAACGAGGAGGCCAACACTGGTGACGCTTCCGGCGGCACCAGCAGCGGCAGCTCCTCCAGCAACTCTAGCTCCGCTGCCATGCTGCACATCAACTCGGCCGCCATGGGTCTCAGCTTTGTCGGTCTTCTGGCTCAGCTCCTGTAAAGGGAATGTGCTGTTTTGTGTGTTTTGAGCTGGAGATGCTGGTTTTAGGAGCATAGACGTGATACTGGTTCTTATGGGTCAGGGTAACAGGAGGCGTTCTTTCCTTTTCGAGCAAATTCCCCCAGGATGATGAATCTTTCTTGTGTCTAAAGGTCTGGCTGTTGAGCCCAGCAGGTTTTCCACAATCGCGTGCGTGGTTCATATCGGCGTCTTTTCTACGTACAGGGGAAAACCACACTAGACTAATAATTCCTCTTTCCAAACTGTTCGAGCATAGGTGTGCGTGTGTCTCCTGGGAAAGTTGAGTTGTGCGTGGACTTGCGTCGATGTCAGGAAAAAGTAGCCAGTTGTAGTGGAGGACACTGGTGGGTAATGCGTTGTTAGGCCGGTGGTGATGGACGAGAATCAGCAGAACTCTTGCCCATGGGGCGCCTCCGGCTTGTACATAGTCTCAATTCAAGCTACAGTCTCTTCCGTCCTGCTGTCGGTATCAAGTCCTTCGTACACTGATCAAGAGATTCGCGGTCTTGAGCGATCGCGTCTGTCAGATATAGTACCGGCAGTGCTCGGTACCTGAGTGTATGTGCAGCCTTCGCAACCTGAAGATCTTCTAGCATGAGAGTAATTATATTCCTGCTCCTCCAAAAGCCCTTCAAGACTTGCATAGCTTGTAGTTGAATTTTCTTTGTGCCCTTGTTCTGTAAGCTGTGGGCGGAGGTGTGTGCAACTTTTGGTTCCGTTGCTTACTTAGTAACTCTGTATGCGAATGAAGCCTCGGCCTGCACCAAGACATCGTCAGTACAGTACCTACTTCGACTTCGACACAACTCCAACTACCCACCCTCTTACTTTCCCATAGCAGCCGCTCCTCCTCACCCGGAAAGACTTTCTAGGACTACTGTACTGTCAGGCGACCACATACGGCCAACAACATGTCCGCGCCGCCTCCACCGCCTAAAGGTGGCGGCATGTCCCTGTACGCAAACCTACTCAATCCGAAGAATGACTCTGCAGCATCGATATCCAGCGGCCCCGTGCTCTACGACAATGGCGAGAAGGACGATGCGGCTAAGAAAGAGGTCAATTCAGGTACGCTGCAGCTTCCCATGAGCTTCCTTCTTGCCATCGGGCCCTCTCCTGCCTTCAGCTAACGTGTTGTCGTGTTCGTCAGCGTTGCGCTTCCAGCCCATTCGCCGACCTCAAGTAACCCAGAAGAAGCCCAACAAGCCCTCTACTTTCCCCAAGTCCATACCACCTCAAGCCAGCAACAACGAAGCAGCAGCACCTGCAACAACAGCAACGCCACAAGCCCCGGCAGGAACCTCCACCCCACCCACAGCCCCCCAGCGCAGCACCCTTGCCGACTGGGCCGCGGCGGGCGCAGACGAGGAGTACCTCGCGGCGGCGGGCGAGAAGCGGCAGCGCGGCGGGCGAAAAGCCGCCAAGAAACGCAACAACAAGCGCCAGACGCTCGAGCAGCGCGAAACGGACTGGGACGAGATCTACGACCCGGCGCGCCCGACCAACGTCGACGAGTACCTGCGCAGCGAGGAGCGCGTGCGCGAGGTGCAGGAGTGGAAGAGCGTGCTGTATGCGCATCGGCGTGCGCGCCGTCGTGAGAGCGAGGATGCGAGTGACGAGAGTGAGGAGGAGACGGCCGGTGGGGGCAGTGAGTATACAGCTTTTGGCGGCCTTGATTGGGTCTGGAGTTGGAACTCTAATGATGTGTTACTACTATTAAGATCAGTTCGCCCCGCCGACTTCCTATTCATTCGCACCGCCTCCGGCCTCACCACCAAGAGCCGCTGCGTCCGTACCTGACGACGCAACAGGCGATGACGCCTATGCCCGGCGTCTCGCGCTCTCACGCATCGACGCACCACCACCAGCCCCCCCGCCAGCTTCGTATGCGCCTATACCTCCTCCGCCCCCACAAGAACCGACCACCGCTGCCACGATTTCCCGCGGCCCCGTTCGCTACGAAGCCCCTCCACAACCCGCCGCCGAAGCCATGGACGTCGACACCGACGAAGACGATGCCGCCGATCTCCCACCGGCCCTGGGCCTCGGCGCAAGCAGCGGCGTGGCAGATGACGAAACCAGCCAGCCCCGCAAGAACCTGCCCGGGCAAAAGGGCTTTGCGCAGCGCCTCATGTCCAAGTATGGGTGGACGGCAGGCTCGGGCCTCGGCGCCGAGTCATCGGGCATCATAAACCCGCTGTCGGTACAAGTCTCGAAGCGGCGCAAGAAGCCTGACGTCGAGGGCGGCGGTTTCGCGGAGCCCGGGGCCCGCGGCAAGATCATCGGCGGCAAGACGTCGGCCGCGGACGAGGCGGGCAAGTTTGGCGCGATGAGCGAGGTGATTGTGCTGCGGAACATGCTGGAGGGCATGGAGTCGCTTGCAGAGGAGATCAAAAGTGGGCTGGGGCAGGAGATAGGAGAGGAGTGCGGAGACAAGTACGGCAGGGTCGAGAGGCTGCATATTGATGAGAAGGACCGGTTGGTGTTTATCAAGTTCACGGATGCGGTGAGCGCTTTGCGAGCGGTGAATGCGTTGGAGGGTCGCGTGTTTAATGGCAATGCCATTGCGGCGCGGTTCTGGGATGCCGAGAAGTTTGAGAGAGGCGAGTATAGTTGAGCGTGCAGGACAGATGTAGAGATCGACTCCTCTGCGAGACTCGCCAATGTCATCTACTCACAGACAACTTTCATGACGCCGATTTCATTATGGATACTTGGATACTCTCGCATTTTAGTGCAGCCTGCAAGGAAACGCCCGATCCTCACTTGAAAGCCAATACTCCTACTTGAAACATCAAGCAACGCCCTCCGTCCCCAACCTACCTACCACCTTAATACCTACAAGTCATCACTTTCCCGTATACTACATCGAAAAGGATACAGCAAGCCTCCTCAGATTCCCTCAGCCTCAGCCTTCTCGACCTCCTTATCCTCCTCCGTCGCGCCCCCATTAGCCTTCTCCTCCTTCTCCTCGACCTCTTCAGCTTTCTTCTCCGCATCGGCCTCCACCTCCTTCTCCTTCTTCTCCTTGCTCTCATCCTCCTTCTCCCCATTAGCACCATCCGCACCCTCACCCTCCTCCTCCTCGGCCGCCACCACCAACTTCTTCACCGCCGCCAACGTCGCCGCCGGGCCCCCGGCCTCCGCCACCAACACCTTCCCGGCCTTGTCAACCACAAACACACCCCGCTGCGTGCCGCCGCCCGCCTTGGCGAGCCCAATGGCGCTAATCAGCGTCGCCTTGGGGTCGCACAGCAAGTCGTACGGAAGCTTCTGCTTGGTGGCGAAGGTCGTGTTGCTCTTGGGCGAGTCCCGCGACAGGCCGTAGATGGCGAACCCCGTCGCGGCCGTCAGCTCATCGTACGCGTCGCGGAACAGGCATACCTGCGTGGTGCAGCCGGGCGTCGACGCCTTGGGGTAGGTGAAGAGCACGACGCCGGACTTGGAGGCGGTCGCGAGGGAGGCGAGGGTCGTGGAGTCGCCCGAGTGCTTCTGGACGGAACCACCGAAGGTGGAGAGGTCGACGGTGTCGCCGACAGCGGGCTTCTTGGCGGCGCCGTTGGTTTTGGCGGGGGCAGCGGCGGGCTTCTCTTCTGCATCCTTCTTAGGAGCAGCGGCGTCTTTCTCGGCCTTGGGGGCCGGCTTCGCCTTTGCGGCCTTTTTCTTTGGCGGCTCTGGCGCTGGCGGGGGTGCCTTTGCGACGCGCTTTCGGAGCTCGACGGGCATGGTGAATGTTGTGTTGTGCGGGGGCAAGTGCTGAGAGGGATCTTAGCAATCACTCGGCAGGAAATTCTGTAGATGTTGGATTTGAAAGTTCGTGATGGCACACCGGGTATCATCACAAGAGCATGATGGAGGTGAAGTGGGATAGACCTACGTTGTGCTGCGGAGAAGGTGGTGAAACACAGGTAAATGCCGTGAATCCGGGGAGGAGCAAGGAGAGTACAGTTTGAGAATTGCCCAGAGCGTGCGACCTCGAACTATGAAGTGAGAGGGCAGCTTTCGCGGTTTGTCTGATTAAGATGAAGGCGGATATGGTATAGAAAGAAGAAGAAAACCGAACGAAAAAGATAAATGGGTGGGGATGGGCGAGGGAGAGGTAGATATCAGACCTAAGCGGATGGGATGTCGTCTTGACTGGGGAAGGCAAGGAGGGTCTTATTAATAGGTCTAGAGCTCTTCCCCAGATCAGTGCCAGGGCGACAAGAGCTGGACAGGGGTCAGGCTGATTTCCGCATACTCTCCCAGATATCGGATATCTGGTTGCGAGGTCTGATGCTCCTGTTAACTGTGCGCGTACCTGATTAACTTAGGGGCTGCTTTGAGCTTCACCATGTTTCTTCTCTCTTCGACGCCCTCGGATTTCGCTTTCCATTTTCCCGCCCAGCTCCCTCCCAGGTCTGACTAGCTCCAAGCTCAGTCACCCCTTCCTTCTTCTTCTTCCTCTTCCTCTTCCTCTTCCTCTTCCTCGTTCCCTTCCTCCCCTTTCCCCTCCCCTCTCATTCTCTGACCCAGTTGGTTACACCAGGTAGGGGGCTATACTTAACTACCCACCATCCACCACCCTCCCTCCCGTTGTTGCCCTACCTGCGAATCAGAACCCGGCTTTTCTCACCGTGGCTGAACGCGTCAATTAATAACAAGCAGGGGCGATCCGCACTGATAAGCTCGATCATACTGCCTCCTCATGCATCCGAAAGCTTCCCATTTGCGCACCCGGACAGGTACAAGCCTACCCAACAAGAGAGCTGTCTAGCTGTCTGTAATAGACTAGCACTGCATCGCAGTAGCCAATTGATGCACCGTAGACTCATACATGCTAGACGAACCCACTGTCGGCCTAATAAACACGCACTATGGGATGTCGAACGAGATGGAAAGCTCTCTCGTCGTACCCATCAAGATCGATCATGTCATCATCCAGTCTCACCAACTTCCCGAGTTTGTCACGGTTTCGAGTTGCTTACCTAAGCCTGCTCGGGTAGAGCCGACCAGCCAAATCCCCGTAGTCCGTGATCCCTGCACGCTCTTGACGTCCTTCGACTTCCTTGGTGATTGCTTCCAGTTGGTCCCCAATTCGCAGCAGCCAACAACCCTCACACAACACCAGAAACGCATTGCCTGCCACAATGGCCTCCAAGCAGGTGGCCAAAGCCGTCATCGCAGGCGGTCGCCAGCCCATCACAAACGTAAGCCAATGGCCCTCTCCCTTCCCAGCGGCCCAACCCACCCACCCTCCCAGATCGACTGACCTCGCACCTTGCCCCTCCTTCCAGAAACACACCCTCCAATCTGTCGGCATCTGGGAGCGCATCCGCCGCACCCTCGCCATCGACCCGAACCGCTCCAACGGCGTGCCCCTCAACCCGCACTTCCGGTGGCCCACGCCGGGCGGCAACGACCCGGCCCTCTACGACGACCCCGTGACCGTTCCCGCCGGCGACATCGCCGACAACGCCTACTGGAAGCGCGACACGCGCCGCAACTACCCCCGGCTGAGTGTTGTCGACCAGCCGGCCGCGGTCGCGCTACTGACGGTCGGCAGCGCGACGACGCCCAAGGTCGAGCTGATTGGCGAGGCCGGCTCCAAGGCGCTAGTCGCGGCCGCGGCGGAGGGCGAGGAGAAGGGACTGGCGAAGGTGTTTGAAGAGAAGGGCGTGGACGTCGCGAAGGAGTTGCTGGTGGATGGGCTGCCGCCGTTGCCGAGCGGGCAGAGTTTGAAGACGGGCCAGTGGGATGTGCATCCGTGGGGTCTGACGAAGGACCAGGCGTACCCGTCGAAGTAAGTTGTGCTTGCTTGCTTGTTGTTGGGGATCGTGATGAGAACTTTGCTGACTGTGACCAGGTACCCGTGCCGGACGTTCGAGTAGAGATGAGGATGGGAGGCGACTTAGAGTGGACGGCGGACTGTACAAATTTCACGAGACTGCGGATAGCAATGGCATAGACTTTGAACTTCATCTTTCGGATGCGTGATGCTCGTGTGGGTACTTCTTTGTTGTTTCATTCTTGTTTCATCGAAACTGCTTTTGACGACATGCCTTGCGAGGCACTGTCGTATGCGATCCCACTCACCCAAGACAGGTTGTCCGCTAGGCCGCTGCTCTACGAGACGGACTGATTGCTTGGGGTTGCTATTACGGAGCGTGTGATCTCGGGGAACCGGTGATATGGTGAAGCACATTCTTGAATCTTTGTAGGCATGGATTTCTCCGGTGCAGGCACTGCAACCTGACTGGTGCCGATTTGCCGGTCACACGTGAAGTACGCTGTTGCTCCCTCTTCGTCGATCAGAGAAGGCTACATTGATTCAAAACCATCAAGGAATAATCTCGCGGCAAAGATAAATAGGGACAGCCAAACTCTTGGAATTGGCAAATATGATGGACTCAAACCTCAACACGGGTCTTTCGATACACGGAAGCCCAGCCAGCAACCGCCACTCAGTACTCTGGTCAAAGCCTTTCGCCTGGATAACCAGACTATATGCCAAGCTATAACTACCGCGTCGTCATGGTGTTGTATATCGGTGGCGTTGCCAGGGTTGCTTGTGGGTCCGCAGGGTCCTGGCTTGGTCCAGCAAGGCGAGTCACAGCAAATGTATAACCCTAGATCATTCTCAAACCTGTGCTGACGGCATCGTCCTCCACGCTGACCACTTCGCTTTTTGATCAGTTCAACCGCTTCAAACGGGGATCCTACCGCAGACCCATTCCGGCCTCGTTGTCTGTTCCCTTCCACTCCTAGGGAGCACCTGCCCTGCAAGTCAAGATCGCCTCCTCTGCATTAGGTTGGAGTGGTTTTGCATAAGATTTTCTCCTTGATGAAGAAGCTTCTCCAACACAACTCCCCACCGGCCAGTCCTTATCCTGTCGGCTGAACTCGACACACCTCAGCTCCTCAGCACACCTGCCCGATATGTCAAAACCACCTCGTTATAAAATAAATTGGATGGGTGTATTCAAGAAGCCTCTCCTTTAAGCAGCAGTGCTTTATCGAAAGTAACTTGCCATCACTTATCCTGTTCTTGCCCTCTGTCGTCTCAACTTGACACAACTCTCAAGCTCAGCTCCCGGGCCCACAGGACCCTAGGTGGCAAGACAGCTCCTTCACAATAGATTGGCTCAGCTTTACTTAAGCGTTTCTTTCAAACAGCAGTGCTTTATCAACATCGCCCCCGCCACTCCTCAATCCTTTCTTTTCCACTGTCGTCTCAACTCCTTGCTCTAAGTCTCTGTCGTCTCAATTCCTTCCTGATCTATTGTCTCAACTCTGAACCTCTGCCATCTTGACCTATTACGCTTCCGCTCTTAGGTGCACATACCAACTCAGCAAGACCGCTCCCTCATACAAACTGGATTGATTGTGTCCAAGCTTATCTTTCAGCCAAAGCGCTTCACTAACAAAACCACACTATCACTCAGTCCTAGCCCTCTATCGTCCCAACTCAGTGCATCTTTGCTCCTAGGCATATTACCTAGCTGACAAGAACCTCTCCTGTGCAACAGCTTGGATTTACTCTGTGCGAGATTTCCTTTCGAGCCGAATTGCCAGCCAGCACAACCCCATTATCACTAAGGCCTTGACCTCTTTGATCTCGACTCGACACTCCTTGATACTTTCTCCTCTTTGCCAGCTCCAGAAATCTTGGCTTATCGTCTCAACATCTGTGTCAGCAACATCACCATTCCTTCAACTACCGCAAAGAACATCTCATAACATTTACAATCAGCTAAGCAGACATCAAGGCCCCTGAAATCTCTGTTATAGTGGGATTGATTACTGATCAAAAGGATTTAGACTATGGAGAGTATTTGATTCCAGGCAATTCCTTAAAATAGAACGGCGGCGTTGCTGTCGTTCAGTTCTGCGCCGCAGGTGCGCATGCGCTCGAGGTGTTCAGGCGTCCGTCTCGAGCCGCCCAGAATACGGTACCGTCAGGCTTGCGCTGCACACCTGTAATTTTGGGAAGTAATAAGGGACTTGTTCTTCTTCCTCCGCGCGGCCGCCCCGTTGCCCCGCAATATCCAGTCCGGCCACAGGAGAAGATTGTGTCAAGTGCGACGGACCCGCCTAGCACAAAGAACAGAAAAAGACCTTGCCAGCGATAAAGACCACCCGACGCTTCTCGTCAGCATCCGGGGAAAACCAGCGCTTGTCGTCCTTTGCAGAGCAGATCTGAACTAGGCCACGCTGCGGGCGGACTCATTGCCGCGTCGCCAGCGACGGCAAAGTCGGAGTCGTCGGCAAAGCGCTCGAACATTTCGAGGAAGAGGAAGGGCTCGATGGCGTAGCCGCTGGCGACACGCAGCTTCATGGCCAGAGATATGGTCATGGCGTGTTCGCCGGCGGTGCCCCTCTGCATCCAACTCGGGCTCCGACCCCGTCCGCCCGTCCACCCCTCCCCCGCGCTACCACCACCCCACCTCGACCAAAGGAAAAGAAGGAGGAAAAATAAAGAAGCAGATTTCCGTTGCCCCAATAGGCTGTGGGACCGCTCTCGGGGCGCTCGAAGAGGTCGGACGGCAACTCAGGTAGCCTGTCCTCGAACATGTCAGCTTCCGTCAGATTCGCGAACTAAGCTTGAATAGCTGTGTCAATGGGGACCAGAGCGGTTATCGAAGATGGCGCTTCTTGTGTCTGTGTCCGTGCTCAGACCTTTCGCTGATCTCGGAAAAGGCACGCCGGGCGCCTATTGGCAGCTCAATCGACTCGTCGGTTGCAGTGGAGGTTGGCTCGACGAATGCGTCTGTAGGCATCTGGACTGACTCCTGTTACGGAGCCTGCTTCGAGACTTGTCCGTCATGAGGAGCTGCGTTTGGAATTGGGGCATCAGCCAGACTGGGTGTGAGAAAGTTGCATTGCCGTTGGTCCCCCAGAGGGGCTAGATTGTCCTTGCCACTCGGGCTGTTCTCGAGCTGGCAGCGGATGTTGGCGAGATTCTCACCCTCTTCCATAAGAGGCAGATGCTCAAAGAGCGCCTAAACTTTAACCCGTCTCACAGCGAAGATAAACCCTCTCCGACTCCCGATCAGGCCAAAACACAGAGGGGAGATAGACGAAGAAGAAAAAATCGAAAAAAGGGGGAAAAAAAGGGGGGGGGGGGGTTCCAGCCCATTGCCGCACTGTGGGTTGCACAGATGCGGGACGTTGCGGAGGGAGTCAGAAATGGCATTGTGGACGCAGTTGACCGAGATGGTAAATGCTTAGGCCACGGACACCCAGACAGGGACTTGTGGTGCCAGATCTGGGAATTCACAAGCTCTTCCACCATCGTGACAGCCTTCAACTTCTCACTGACAGCAAAGCCGGTGAACTACCTCATCTTGGACTCCTCGTTGGTGTAGCTGCTGGCGCTGCGCAGCCATCATTTGGCCGACCCGGTAAACAGCTGCGTAGAAGCGTGCGATGGGGGCCTCGCTCTCAGTGTTGATATTTACTGTGTTGTCGGAAGAGATCGAGTTGTCCTTGTCCGTGTCATCCTTGTGAGTACCAAGAGCAGCCGTTTCTTGCGCGCCGTCCTCGAATCCCGGACCCACTGTTGACAGAGACAAAGGCGGTGGTCCACCAGCACAAAAAAAAAAAAAAAAAAAACAGAGAGGGGATGGGGTTTGGCGCCCGTGAAGGTGACACCGGCGAGGATGAGGTTGTCGAGGAAGTCCCTCACGAACCCGCGATAGGCTTCTTGACGTTGATGCCGTTCTCCCGGAGGGCCTTCCCCCACAAGCACTGGGAGCAGGAGGCACCGTCCGAGAATCACACACACTCCAGACAGGACTGCTGGTTTCTGCAGACCTTCGTATGGTCGATTTTTGGTGGAGCACCGACTGGTCGACGACGTTGCGCGTGAAGTTGTGATCGCCGTCTCCAAGAGTCGAATTGGCTGCAGTGCGCCGCAACAGAGCTATTTCTCACGCTTCTTGGACGCGTCGACACCTTGGCCACGGACCCAGGGTGTTGTGTGCTGACAGCGTCTATACGGACGTTCGCGTCTGGGCTCTCCATGGCACCAGTCGTTGTGCCACAGCCAGCACCGTTCTCGGTGCCAATGACCATAGCCTTGGCCATGGGCACCCCACGGTTTGGCAGACCGGGTGTGGACATGGCAGCAGCAGTGCCGCCAAAGCCGCAACAAAAGAAAAGAGAGAAAAAAAAAAAGGGGGGGGGGGGATGCCGGAAGACCTCTTCAACATCTCCCACCAACGTGCCGTGCCGGCCTTCAACTTCTCGCTGATCGCGAAGATATCGAACTCTCTCATTTTGAACTCCTCGTTGTGAGTGTAGCTCTGCTGGCCGTGCTTGACCACAGTCCCGGCCAACCTACGGAAAAGCTGCATAGGAGCCAGATATGACAGGTTCTCCATGCCAACAAGGAAAAAGAGAAAAAAAAAAAAAAAAGGGGCAAAAAAAACACTACCCTCAAGTCTGCGGGGTGATGCCGACATGGACAGGAGCCACGGTTCTGCCAATGTTGGCGAGGCATGGCCCCTGGGCCAGGCTCGTAGACCAAGCGACGGCCAGAGACATCTGGCATCGGGCGGAATGTAGCGTTCAGGTCTCGCTGAATGCGGTCGCCGAGGATGGGAGCGATGTCTGGCGGGACGAGGCCCTCAGAGAGGAGGTGGCTTGCGACATTGACGTCGAAAACTTCGTAATCGTCAAAAGGCTGGGGCACGCGAGCCCGCAGCCACTCCAGTTCTGCAGCCGTGCCATGGCGGATAGTGGGCGGCCCAGGGGAGGCTTGGGCGTCGCCGGGGTCTTCGGGAGACTGGACTTCATTAGTGTCGCTGTTTGGTACTGTAAGTCAGCGACGGTGGTCTGGGTCGTGCTACTCGTTCTCTACGTACCGGTGCTTCCGAGACTCACTGTCCTGGAGACGCTTCGCCTCACACTTTCGCGCCTGCAGAGTCCAGTGGTGCAGAACGCCACCGGCACTCCGGTTGTACTTGACATTGTCGTCGGACCAGCCCTGAACCCCCTTGATCTGCTCAAAGCTCAGATCGACCTGGATTGCGTGCTCAGGAATAGGCAGCACGGTAGCAGTACGGCCGAAGACTTCGGCCAGCCAAAAAGCATGAAAACAGAAAAAAAAAAAAAAATTGAAAAGAGAAGAGCGATGTCTACAAGGACAAGAGTTGGGAGCGATGACGCCGCGAAGGTTAGCGAGGACCGCGAGGCCGGAGAAGATATCATGGAGGCCTTCATTGCCACCAACGGCGTGCAGTGCCAGGTCCTGATACGGGTGACCGTAGCTTGCGGCTTGGAAAAAGAAAAATTGGGTGGCCTGTACAGGAATAGGCATGGCCGTACAGGGCACATGGGCTTGTCGTGTGATTGAGTGCAGTCGGGTCTGGATCCAAGTGACAGTGCCTCCATCGACAGCTCTCCTCCGAGGAATGGCTGCAAGTACCGCGGGTACTGAGGTGACGAGCTCTGGGGCTGCTGAGTCTGGCGCGACTCCTGCGATGTGCTGCTGTGGGTCCGCCTCCTCCCGGCGCCGTCACCGCTTCTCTCGTCGCCGCCAGGCCCGTCACGCGCAACGATCGCCGTGCCTCGTGCTCCGGGTGTGTCTCGTCAACTTCAAACTGGTGCCAGAGTTTGTCTGCCTCAATTACACATTTCGCCCTCTACGGCCGCATCGTTGGCAGCGTCTCTCCGAGACTGATGAGCAGCTGGGGTCGGGGTCTGATGATCCGGGCAGTGGAGAAGCGGATGAAGGGGCTTCGAACCCGACTCCATTGAGGTTCATCAAGCTTGAAATCATGTCTTCCGCAGAAACCTCACCTTCGTCCTGAGTGTGCAAGGCCGTGCTGGAGGCATGCCGAGATGCCGACTTGGAGTCCGAAGACTTACGCAGGACGTTCTCACGCGTCTCGTCCAGACTGTTAAACAGCTGTGAGCGCGGTGTGATGATGTGGGTGATCTGGGAACGAGACGGGGGACTCGAGCCAGGCTCAGCAGGGTCAACGGAGGTCGTACTTGTTTTCGCCATGCCACGTTGGCGCGGTGATGGCCGGTCCCATATCGTACACTTACTTGTTGCGTGGTCCTCTAAACAGCCGCCGGGTTGGCGACTCTCGGCAGGTGGTACCCACCCACTCATCATCTGTCTGGCTCGAGACAGTGGGCGCCCCGTAAAACATGGCATGCCTCTTTATCGCGCCCTGGGAGTCGTCTTCTTTCCGGGGGAAGACATTGGCGCTTCTCTTCGACAGCACCTAGGCGGTCTTGCCACTCATGGAGTGCTCGGGGAGTCGGCGGCCGCCCGCGTAACAGCGGCCACGAGATTCTTGTCGCGGGAGAACAAGAAAGAAGCCCTCGACGGTGGTGATGCGGGCGTCGAGGAGGTTGTCATCCATGGCAGGCGCGACGCAAGGGGAAGGGTGCAACTTGCTCGGCTGGCTCCTGTGGAAGACTGGTACCGGGGCAGACACGTGGGCTGTTGAGACGAAGCATCCCGGGACCACTGTGGGGAAGGCTGGCCTATTTGGTTTTGGTGCTGTGATGTGTTCGGAGTGGACACAGGGCGCTGCCTAGATCGTTGCTTTCGCTGGCCACAAACGGCCCCAGACGGCTTCGCCTGACCTAGGGCCACCACAAAAATGAAAGGCCAAGTACCCGAGGACGACGATGGAGCAAGGCCTTTCTTCCTACTGCCGACCACGAAACTCAGCTGTGAGAAAGCAGGACATGCTGCTCCTCGCATGGGGGGTGCTGAACAGAGTGTCAACACGTCCGTCCATCCGGAGTTTGCCATGACTGAGATGACGAGGATCAGCTTGATATCGGACCGATCGGTTTCTGAAGTTTTCAACAGAACATGGCGAAATGATGTGGGGCTGCTGTCACTTCACGCGTTCCAGGCTTTTCAAGCTGTGCGGATGCGGTCGTCACCCTCGTCCACGTTGCGGTACTTCTTGCCGTATTTATCGTCATCACCACCCTTGCAAGCCCTGCGGCGTCTCTTAGCCCGTGGGGTGGGCGGAGGCTGTCATCAGACCCCTCTTCGACTTTCCTCTTCTTCTTTGAGACCTTGACGCCGACTAGAGAGGGTGTGCCGATGTAGAGAGGCAGGGAGGCGGCGTTCGTGGGTGGCGAGCCAAAGCCATTGGTAGTGCTCGGCATACCAATCGGGCATATCTACCAGCCGCTTTCCACTGCGTCATCTGAATGCGCCTGCTCAAGGCACTAGATCATTGGTGCATGTATAGAGGTTGATTTGGTGGTCACCTCTTGCTTGCAGCACCCATAATCATGCGGTGTGGGTGGTAGGAGGTGGCAGAAATTGGCGAGCCGCGATACTGGCCCAGGAAGCTGTAGCTCTTTGCCTTGGAAGTTAAACACCTTGACAATATGGGCAGATGTGACCTCGTCTGAGGTACGTAGCTTTCTGAGACGACGGCCACCAGGAGCAGCGACACGTGGGACGAGAAGCAAAAGCTGCAGCGATGCTCCTCGCAGCAGCCGAGTCGGTCAGTGTGTTTGTGGGTTGGTCTGGGCCGTCGATGTCGACAGGCCCTCGGCCGCTATCTTCTCTTCCACGGTCTCTCCCCCCCTTCGTCTCGCCATTACAGTCATGAAGGTTGTGCTCAGACGAGCAAGAGGAAGCTCAAGTCAGAAAGCCCAAGAAATGGAAAGGAAAAGGCAAGCTGGTGGACTCAACGTGGTGCTCAAACCAGACAGACGAGGCTGAAGTCAGGAAGTGCAATTAGAAAAAAGAGGGGGGAAAAGGGACCTCGATTCGTTGGCCTTGGTGTGTCCTGGGGCAGCAGAACAGCCCCTGCTTGGTGCCTACGTCGCCTCCCAGCGGAGGAAAGTCAAAATAAGAGGCTGGTATGGGAGCAGTCGGCGCCTGCTCTGACATTCTTCTGGTGGTCAGAGGATGTGTCAGACATCGTAGTCAGGTGCAGTTGCGCTCGACGTTGCTGGTTTCTCGTCCGACATTGTCAGTGCGCTGTTGAGCTCATCATCAACACCAGACCCCAAGTGCTGATGTGAATAGCTTGCTTCAAGCCACCATGGGTTTCACTGAACCCAGACAAGATCATGCTTTCTATTCGCTCTCTTGGGTACCACAGAGCTAGCTCCTTCCGCAGGTTGGTGTCATAGCGAACCAAGTCCTCCTTCGCCTGGGGTTCGACATCGGCGGCAGCAGAGGCTGCGTTCAGCTCGTCTAGTTTTGGGGGGGGGGGAGTTAAAAAAAAACAAGGTCGATGAGCTGGCTGGTGCTCATGCGTTCGCGAGCTCTCTCAAATGCCTCGTCCTCGTTGGCTTGAAGACCCATGTCATCGGCGTTGCTGTGTGCTGGTATGCGCGCCGTCTCCTCGTTCAGTAGCAACTCAAAACGTTGCATCGCAACAGTGTCTGTCCCTCTCCTAGTAGCGGCCCTGGACGAAGTCATTGTAGCCAGCTTGACCGGTCGCTAGATGCCTTGCTGCTCACATCCCATGTGGTGCCGGTCGGTGCGTTGAGGGCAAGTGACCAGGGATTGGGAGGCGGGCTTTTGGGGGGTGTAGCCGAGCCGCCGTGCGAGTGGATCGACGAGGTGCTTTGGACTCGGGCGTGTTGGCCGCGCGAGACGTTGTGGCTGCTGGTAGACGGGTCTGTACATGTTGCCCTGACCATCGGCGCGAGTGCTCATGCCATCGCCATCGCCACCACCAGCGCCTCAAAAAAAACAGCACCACTGAAAAAAATAAAATAAAAATGTATTCCCAGCGAGACGCAGCCGTCGTGCTGGTGTATGCACGAGGTGCTCTCCGTCCTCTGAAAGGACCTTTTACTCTGGACTCGGGCGTGTTGGCCGCCCAAGACCTTGTGGCTGCTGGTTAAGGGGCTATACATCTATACATATTTTCCTGACCATTGGGAGCAAAAAAAAAAAAGGAAAAAAAAAAACAAAGGGGGGGGGGCTATCTACAGCAGTGTGTAGCCACCGTGCTGGTGGATCAGCAAGGTGCTCGCCGTCCTTTGAATCGATGAGGTGCTCTGGACTCGGGCGTGCTGGCCACGCGAGACAGTGGATCCGCCATGCTACGGATGGCTCTCAGGCTGCTGGCATGGTTGAGGCCATCGCCCAAGGAGGGGGGTAAAAAACAAAAAGGGTTGCCAGCGCGGCCGATAGATCCATGGCCATCCTGGCTCGATTTGGTGCTCTGACGTCTGTGCAGTGGACATACGCGAGGGCTGCTGATCCCAAGAAGCGTAAGGCGACTGAAAAGGAAATTGTGCTATTTGCCATGGGACCTGTGATGTGTTTGGCATAGGAGGCGGTGCGGGCTGCTGAGTTGGAGTGGGTATGCGAGGCTGTGCGGACTGACAGGACGTTGCTCCACGAATTCAAAAAGTAGCAGCACGCCCCAGAATCCATGGATCATTTTCTTGCCCGGGTACTGCAGCTGACGCTGCTCGACACTGGGCATTGCGCCGGGGCTCGAAGCCGGAGAAAGTGTCGTACATATATTCTGTGATGGCCTTGGTGTTTTCGGTGGTAGGAAAAAGGCGACCGAAGGAAAGAATAAAAAATATAAAAAAAAGAAAGTGGGGGGGGGGGGACCGAGTTGAAATGCTGTCCATGCTGGCAGCCTTCAAGGCAGCATGGTCGCACTAAGCGTCTAGTCTCACACCCTCGATGCAGGTGACCGGCAGAAGAGGCTACACCTCCTTGTGCATAATCTGGTGGATGAATTTGGAGAACATGGGGTGCTGGATGACCTCGTGCACGTACTGGAAGTGAGGAAAGAACGTGCATGGCCTCTGTGCCACCTGGGGCCACGATGTTCTTGATATCCTGGTATAGCTTGCTCACACGATGAGCAATCTACACGAGCCCAACGGCTAGGCCTGGTAAGTCCTCGGACTTGTATCTGTGTTCAGACTGACCATTCCTCCGCGAGACGGCCAGCTGCGTAGTGCAAGCTGGGGTGGTATAGTGGTGACGAAGGCTGGCTCCGTTGGGAGGTGGGAACTGGTTGACGAGAGAAAAGGAAAAGAAATGCCGTACAGCTCCTCCGGGTTTTTCATTATCGGCGTTCCCTTCAGACACAGCTGGTGGTCAGCGTTGAGGCGGAAGAGCCGCGCGAAGTCAAGGCGATACTGTGGGCCTCTTCCAGGATGACATGGTGGAAGAACATGTCCGGGTGCAGCAGCGTCATGCCGACGTTGGCCTACTCGGCGAGCTGGAACCCCACGTATAAGCTGTCGATGCCTGTGATTCCGGCAAAAGGCAGAAGCCTTGATTGTGGCGGAGGCTCAATTTAGGGCACCGTGCCGAGCTGCCAACTCCAAGATGGCGGAGAGGACGATACCAGTGATTGTCGTGCCAAATGATTTGGCGCCTGCAATTCAAATTCGGATGGTACAGGCTGGCACGAGCCCGCCTAGTTGACAGCGTATTTATCAACTGGCGACCACTCGTGGGCGGCTGACGCGAGTGACCACCTGATGATGGCGCTGATGACTAGACAATTCGTGATCTCGCTGGCAGCATCTAAGGTGAAGGGAGGCCAAAGACCCCCAGCGGCGTGAATTTCGACTGCCTCAGCCAGCCTTTCTGGCGGAATTGGTCGCTTGTCGTCTTTGGTCCCATCCCGGTCGTTCGAAGATGATATGGCCAGGGTCCTCCAATTGGCCTTCCAGGCGATGGCGACGCCTGAGCACTGCTCACCTACCAGTTAGTGGGTGTTCTTCTCGTCACAGAAGCACCCAGACTCGGTGCGCTGCGTGAGACGACCTCGCGCTCGCCGCCGCCCAACCCCATCTTCCCAAAAAAAGAGACAGGACAAAAAAAAAAAAGGGATTGCAGACTGGTTCTGCTTCCACACGTGGACAACGTGGTCCTCGCCCTTGTTGTCGTGGAAGTGGGGTATCATGGTGAGGATCTACAGAATCCGACCTTGGGTAGCAGGACTCGCGAGATAGGCGACTCCGAAGGGGTGTCGGCGTAGGAAACCAGGGCAGCACTACCGGAAAATTAATCCTCGCTGTAAGTCATTCTTCCAACACCAGGGCTGGTGTTGTCATTGACCAGGGGCGCTGGTGGAGAAATAAAAAGAAAGAAAAAGGAGAGGGGGGGGGGCGAGAATCAACGCGTCTTCTCCCCATTCCCTCAGCTTGTGGCACTTAAACTCCTCGGGGACAAGCTGCACTCCGAAATCCTCGAAATCAGGGCGGGCAGGAGCGGGCTTGTCCTCGACAAGCTATTGCAGGGAGGTCTCAGTGACGACCGATCGAGAGTGTTGGATGCCGAATTTTTGCGCCGGGCTCATCTGCTTCTTCAAGAAAGAAAAAGCAAAGACACCAAGAGCATAGTCGTCTGGTCTTGCGAAAGATTGTTGCAGAGCGTCGCAGTCGGACTTCACGACTTCACGACGCGTCGAAAGCCCGTCGTCTCGGGGGTGAACTTGCGAGCTCGGCACTCGTAGGATAGCCTCTGGACAACTCTAGTCTGGCGCAAAGATGGAAGGCCGAATAACAGAGTCGATATGCTTAGAGATAGCCACAATCTGACGCGCTTGTAGGCTTGCTCGGTCCGGATTGGCGATGAAGTGTTGTGACTTTGTGGATCTTGTTGTCTTCAAGCTGCAAGCCCACAGTCAACTCGACACTCCCATCCCGCGGCCTTCCATAGAAAGGGAGAAGGGTGAAAGAGAGAGAGAGAGATCTAACAAGAAGGGAAGCAGAAGGAGAAAAAGAAGAAGAAAATGGCGGGACACCTCTTCAGTATGTCGGTTTGGGGGATGGCCTGCTAGCTAGGTCAGCCTCAAATCGTTTTGCTGATGTCGGCATACGCACTTGGTGGAGAGGACACTAAACGGTCCCACCTAAAGTCAAAGGTATTTATTGCTATGAAACTCTACTATTGGTTTTTTGGAACTGCCATTCATCCTTTGATTCTGTCCATCGCACATTGCCACTCCTCCTAATCCAGGATCTTCTCACATTGCCATCCAACTCCATCATCTTGCAATTCGTCGTTCAACTGTTTTTAGGGAAACCCCAGCTGCTCTGTTCAGTCATCAATCGTTCGAGCTCGCTAAGGGCGAATGGCATAGAGGTCTCGGTCGTCTGAGCGGACAGGCTCGTACCATTTTGGCTCTGGTCGTGACCAGCATTTGACTGCAAAACTTCAGGGTCGATGGTATCGTTCTGAAGGTTCTGGTTGTTGAAGATGCTACTTTGACCTTCTCCGTACTGCTGGCGGTGGGTTTCGGCGTAGTGCACAGGCATCGCGTCCGTCAGCTGGCTCCCAGCCAGCTGATGAGAAACAGCGCCCATCCGAGGGCTCTGAACCTGGTGAGGAAAACCGGACATCTGATATTCCTGGAGGGAAACACCGGTCATGTGGTGGTTCTGAGTAGCTTGGCCAGGAGCTCCGAGCAGTTGAGGGTTCTGGGTGCCGGGCTGTTGGTTCATGGAGGCATTCTCTTGCACCATCTGATTGTGGATGGAATTGTTGATGAGGCTGTTCTCAGAAGGGTTCTGAGCCATTTGGCGAGGAACAACGGCCATTTGGGAGCCCTCAGGCATGCCTTCCTGTGCCTGGTAGTGGTTGGCGTAGGTGCCGTGGTAGCCTCCGTGCCCGTGGTGCTGGTCTTTAGCGTTTCCGACGTTGCTCATTGTCATGGCATCCGTCTGCTGGTACTGCGTTATGCTAGCCTGGCCATCGGGGGTTGCGTAGCTGCCCTCGCCGGGTTTTTCAGCAGCGGAGAAGGAGTTCACCGCCAGGGTTCCGCCATTTGGGAAGTGCGAGGACTGAAAGGCATTGCTGCCCGTGTATCCAGTTGCAACTTGGCGACTATGAGCCAGACTAGTCCCCGGAGCGTGAATGGACATGTCGCCGCCGTATGTCTGGTGTGAATGCGGGTTAACACCGTTGAAGATCGCTTCTGTAGCCTCTACCGCCGAAATCAGGGTCCGAGACTCATTTTGGATGCTTGCGAGCAGCTTGAAGGCGCTTAGTTGTAGGTCGTGGTCGGGAGAGGTCAAGATCTTGCTCAGCGCTTCGACTGCCTGATCCATACTTATGACGACGTTCTTAAGGATCCGGAGCTCAGGAGGCTCTTGAACCGGTTGAGCAGGCTTACGCTCCTTCCTCGCGCGCAAAGCTGTGTCGTTCATGTGAGCCGTGGGCGGGAAATTCTTCCAGTTGTTCAGCTCGGTAAGCGCAACGCGTGCGAAAGATTTACCCATCCTTGATTTCCAGGCTGTGGCGGCCACTTGGTAGTCAGTCTGCGCCTTTTTTTGTTGTTGTGTTAGCACTGAGAAATGAGAAAATGAGGCCATGGGGTTTGGAGTCCCCGCTGTCGGTTGCTTCAACTTACGGTAACGAGGTCTCCATTCTGCAACTGGCCAATCTGGAAGTTAAGTTCTGCCTTGTGCGTCTCTGTCGCGAGATTCTTCTTGTCTTCTAAGTCTGTGAGCTGGAGCTGGAGCTTGGTCAGGGTTGCGGCCTTCTCGACAAGGTCGTCCGCGAAGGGGCGCTCGACAGTTTGTGGACAAACCTATGTATGGTGTCAATGGCGCTGGCTTTGCGAAGCAGACACGTCTATTGTGGTGAAATGAGCTTTGGGGAATTAACTTACTCCGATGCACTCTTTGCTGTGTTTCTGCTGCATTTGGCAGTAGCTACACTTCGTAGATTTGCTCTTGAAGTCGAAAATGCAGACATGATCGTGGTGATCAGTTTCAGCGACGAGGTTGAGGCAATGAAGGCACCAGTCAGCGAGCTCAGCGACATCCTTGGTACGGATCTTGTTACCCTTGCAGTTGGAGCAAAAGACGCCGACGTCGGGAACGTCGAGGTTGGCTGGCGCCATATTGCTATTGTGGCTGACTGAGTGCGGGTCCATGTTGTGGTTTGGCGAGGGAAAGCGGGGGTGTTGAGGGAAGGAAGAAGTCGCAAAACGGAGCGACTGAAAAGTTTTGCTTTAAGTGGTAGAATATTTGAGCCCAGCACGTTGTGGCTCCTTGCTATTTTTGGCCATGCTATCCAATGGATTGGAGGATCTGTGGTCGGACACCTTTGATATCAGCCACGTTGCGGCTGACTTGGACACCGGAATCTTCCAGCAGCAGCTTTTGGTCTTTGGATTGGACACTTTTCTCTGGGTTTCTGTCTTTGGGTGCTTATGTTTGGGTGTGCCTTTAGGGCAAGGGTTTAGAATATTGAGTCTGGTCTTTGGGTGCTCGATTGTGGGCTTTCACTATTTGGGATTCAATTTTGGGTATATGTTGTTGAATTTCTGTTTCTAGGATTAATCTTTTGGTGTTTATCTGGGAGAAGAACAAGAATTATTGAGTACTGATTTTTCGACATTCGTTCTTAAGTCTTTGTCTTTAGGTGCTTGTCGCTGGATATTTGAGTACAGGTATCCAATACTAGGGCTTTAACTTGGGGAATTGATTATTTAATATTTGTTTCTAAGTGTTCATCTCTAGGTGCTGTCTCTGCTTTTATTTGGGGGGAAGGAGCTAGCATCACAGTCTGACGTGTGAATCGCTTTGGAAATTTGTGATAGCAGGCAATTGATCAGCCAGAGTTCCGGATGTCTTGACGTCAGGTTCTTATGATGGGTCCAATAGAACACTCACATGGCAACAATTCCTTCCCTAGCAAGAACTTGGTGGAAATGTGACTACAAGGGGTTTCTTCAGGATATTTGATAGAGTTGACAGAAGGTGACCATGCAGGCTATCAGTGTTCAAAACCAGATAGACTGCAGGTGATGATGACAACATGGATGCCCATATGAATGGCGCAGTTGCTCTAACCTCGCCTTGGAATATGCAGGATATCGGAAGCCTGTAATCACTTTCTAAGTTGAGATGGTTGCCACTCATATCCTCAGCTTTGGGGTTTGTGCTTTGTAATGACCATTTCTCCTTTTGTAGCTGTCTCTGTGTTTTCATCTCTAGGTGATTAGAACCCCTTGAAGAATTCTTATCGAAGCAGAAACTCTGATTACAGGGACACTATCAGGCTGTATAGGGTGTGTATGAATCCTCCGCCGGCTGCTGTGGTGCTTCTAATCCAGTCTCCAGACAATAATATATCCACACCACATATCAGGACTTAATCTTATAGTAAGAAACTTCGTTCCTTTTTTGCTGTTCCATATCACTTCAAGGAAATGTTTTCTTGTGCGGACTTCAGGGAAGCTCTTATCACAATGTATATTTGCGCATGATGAGGCGACGTCGAATACAAGGATCAGGGGTGCAGCGGCTCGGGCCGCATAGCACTTACACGAGGCTATGGCTGGTCCCTGCCGTATCTCGTTGCCAGACCATTTTTAGCGCCCTCGTACAGATCGGCGCCGCCTCGTAGATGAGTTTGAGCCAGGAGCAGCCGAGGACCAATTCATCGGCACCCCGTTTTATAACTGTGCAAACGACTTGGCACAGAAGTTTTCTGTTAATTCTTGACTGGTACGCAGTATGCCTGTCAAAATTTTCTTGATCCACTGACAACGAACGAGATCGGCGAGCCACAAGTCACTGACTGCAAGCAGATTCTGAATTATCGATTCTGCCAACCTTGGTCACCTTCGAATGAAAAAATATCAATCTAACATGAGAACTACATGCGAGAAAAACATTTGCTGAGTTTTATGGAAGTCTCGTAAGCTCACAAATGTAGTACTATGGAAATCGTTTTCGGTGCGAGTCGTGGTCCTGTTGTATCAGAAATCCACACCACGACCGCGCTTCCAAGGTTTGCCTTCAGATTTTCGATAAGACTGAATTGTCAGTCAAGCGCAAATATAGCTGAAAATTGAACGTGCTTGTCTTTCTTATTCGCAGTCTCGAGCTCCGATGCTTTGGCTGTAAGATGACCGACTGGGGTGGAGTCCAATTTTCGAACAAAGACACAGGCACCTCCGGCACCCAGCTTGAAGTATATCACGGAAAGTCATCCGCATCCGGGTAATATCTTGACCAACGGCCGAAGCGAGATCAATCAAATTGTAGAAAGCCTGTTGGAACAATGTTCAGTCAACAAAGACGGCCATGTGCTTTCGGACTGCAAAACCCTAATGAAGTCTGCGAGCGTGTATTTCGACGATGTCATTGCCAGGCAGTTGACAGCAACCAGTGAATCGCATAAACATATGTAATACTACACGCAGACGATTCAACACCATCCTGAAGTCTTGAACCTCCTCCTGCCGTAGCGCCGAACTTCCATCAACAATTGTGGTACGCCAGTGACACCCACCCGCACAAATCGGTCTGGAAGGTATGTGAGCGCAATTACAGTTCCTTTGCATATTTGCTCGCAAGAATATAGAGATCGGTCCATACACTTGATATAGAACTAATTGAAGCCATTCACAGGAGACTGACCACCACGCCTGGCACGTTCACGCCTCCACCACGACTCACTCGTGAAGGTGATCCTCAACCGCCTCCGCGACCTCCGGCGGTGCGGTTTATACCAGGGACGCCGATCAAAAAACGTCCACGGGCGGCAGCTCGTGGTACCAGGAGGCCGGGAGCACCATTGGGAGACGCCGCGGCGATCGCCTGGGGAAATGCCGATCCCTACAGGGAACGTATCGCTGATTCTTTGACGAATCGTGCAACGGAAGAGGAGAAAGCCATTCAGGTACGACGATCTTTTTGTATATTCAGAACTACCGTTTGATTTCACGAAGTACGGGAGCAGATGTCCTGGAAGTTTCTCTACTGGCGACTACACATGTCCCAGCTGGTGACAACGCAGGTGGGAAGGCCGGGGGCCTGGGTGTCATGATGGCTTTCAGAGGCGCTGATGGATGATACAATTATGTAGAGACGCATTCAATTCGGAGATCAAGCTTCCGATGAATTCATCAGACAACTAGCCCTCAATGCTTTGCAGCCTACAAGACCTTATGGTCCTGGCGTATTCGTGGAACCTTGCATCTGTGCGTATTCCATCAGCGTCAGCTCCTTTCGGAACAATTCACCCATCAAGTCTATCAAGATGCGCATCTTGACTGTCTGCTCTTGTTCATAGACGAATGGTTCTGCAAGAACTGGTGAGTGTAAAGATCCTTACATAAGTAGCCGCCCGGGCGGTCAACGTTGTTGCTGCTGCACGAGAGCACCATTGAACCCAGTAATCTATAACCCAGGTGTATAAGCTCGCCAAACCCTTACAACCAGTCTCCATACCCTGGAGGCATCCTTACGCAGCCCGAGCAAGGGGATGCTAATTTCAAAGAAGGATCTGGTGTGGTAAGCTTCCTTGTGCCCCGTACCGGCTGTAGTTGACTTCATCAGCTAACCATCTCAGCTACGCCTGGATACATACACGTGCGGAAGAGAAGGCCAGCAAGGAACCTTGGTCACCGAGACCGTCGAGCACGGTACTCCACCCGATGGTCATGTATCTCAGCACATTCATATTCCACTCTTGGTATGGAAGGCAGATATCGCTGCGGAGACCCGATGGATATACGAAAAGACTCTTGAGTATCTTCAAGAGCAGGCAATTATGATACTTGAAACTGAGACATACATCATGGGGGAGCCTCCAGCAGCTGGTGCTGATGCGGCTGCTGATACACGCAGGCTTGGGCATCGAGGTTGGATAATGGCTCCCTGCGAGCAGCGTTATGTGTGTCTGCTCCATCAAAACACTTCCTATATCTGTTTTCACCTCAAAATTGGGAATTCTGTTTTGCTGACATGACCAACTAGTTCACGGCTGGTGCCATCGATGATTATTTGATGTCTCAAGAAGGTGAGGTCGATTTCACGTGGGCCCAAAATGGGCAAGAAGTCAGGGTGGAGGCTGGGCAGCCTGGACATAATGTGAGCTTTGATGAATTCCATTCGGAAAATCGGTTATTTCAAACTCTTGAAAGCGATTGCCATTCGCCCCACAGTCATCCCGCTGAAACATGCAAGATACGTTCCTGAACAAAGGAGACGATCATTATGTCAGACTGAAGATGCTACGCGAACGCGGACTTGACGAAAGGGGCATTGAAAATGATGCAGCTGGAAGTCTGCTCAGGCTCTGGCGCGACAACGGCGGACCGAAATATATTTGTCTTGGTCCAGAAATTTTCGACTCCAAGAATACCCAAACGCTCAATGTGATAGAGCCACAGCGTGCTTGTGAGTTTGTATTTCTGCCGCTCGAGAACTCCTATGGCAGCAAGAAATCTGGAAAATGATGCTAGAGGGTTGCAATCATCAATGTGCTAATGACTCCGCCTGGAGGGACACCGCGTTGAGGCGAACGATCCTCGAGCTCCAATGTAAGAAGTGAAATGGGCTCAGATGAGAAACCTCCGTGGCCTTTTCATGTAAGATCATGTCCGCTTCGACTCTCCTCGAGCCTTTCCTATGGCCTTGGGACGGCGTTTCTCTGGCTCCAGCCGGATTTGAAGGGCAGCAACATCCATGCTAGTCCCCAACCACTCCCTTCCGACATGTGCACCCACTGAGGAAGGTCTACTGACACTATTCTGACATGTGATAGCGATATTTGGGATGTAAGGTACCGATTCACGCACATGGGGCTGAGTGACCGGCTGGAGAATGCGACCCGGGACTGCTGCACAGAACTCGAAACGTTCATGCGCAATACCGTCAACCACATCGTTACGGAAGTAAGTAGTGCCTCCGCGACCACATGCTCTCATGAAATCAGTCCATTCCTTCAACGAGGATGTATGTCTCACACGGTCCATGGATTTTCTGCTAACACAACGCTTCGCAGTGGCAAACTATCGAGGCCCCGGGACATCCAGGCTTGGACTATCTCGTCGTTGCCGGACTGCGAACGAATGTCGAGAAGTATGGCGTGTAGACGTCCCCGTGCCAGTCAACGCCCCTGCAGGCACTGGGGCCAATGGGCTAGTGTGGCGAGGCGCTGAGCCCAGACTTTCACGGAGCTCTACCCAGATCCCAATGTTGCGTGGGACATCGAAGACGCAGAGAACCGTGATAGGCAGAGCATTGACGTATTTGAATACAAAAAATGTATTTATGTATTAATACGTATTGTATTTGGGTTTTCTCTAAATACTTGTATTGTATTTAAATACGTGTTGTATTTAAACAAGAGTTCGAAATACTGTATTAAATACTAAATACATAATTTTTAACGGTTTTACTTGATTATTTTCTTATATAAGCTCTTTGTTACTAAACGGTTTAAGTTTTCGGCTTTTAATTATTATTATTTATTCGTAGAAAAAAACCAAAAAATGAAAAAAAGAATATTAATACAGGTTTTTATTATAAATTTAATTATTTCGATAATTGGTTTCCGTTATATTGTTTTAAAATTATTATTACTCTTTATAATTAGCAGGATATTTCGTTCTATTTAATTTATAAAATAATGATAATAATAATAACAATAAAATCAAATTTAATCTTTTTATATAAAAGATAAATATTATTATTAATATAAAATGCTATAATTAATAAGCGAATAAGCTTAATGATTCTTAACGATTATATATATATATATATATATATATAATAATGATAATAATAATAATAATAATAATAATAATAATAATAATAATAATAATAATAATAATAATAATAATAATAATAATAAT